>PVIA01003246.1:90229-176090 GCA_004024845.1 Tonatia bakeri | reverse complement strand
GTAGTCTGCCCTGGCTCCCAGAGGGCCTGCCTCCTGCGTTCCTGATGCCTGCCTGCCCCTGCAGGGCATTTGAGTCTGCAATTCCACAGACCACGTTTAGAAAAACCAGCAATGACAGCATCACGAATCAAGCCTAAGACAAAGCACAAGGGATGGTTCATCTGGGGAGAGGAGAGGGGTGCCTCAGATGGAGGACACCCAGGGTTTCCCTACACTCCCCCCAACTGGTCCCAGGCGCCCTGGCTCCCTCCCTGCTCTGGAGAATTCTCCCCATCGCACGCTTCCTCCCCAGCGCACAAGGTCCGGCAGGTTGGTCTCAGGCCTCGGCGTGGCATGAGCAGCACGGCCAAGTGCACAGTGCGCAGTGGGTCGGAAGGGCTGGGCAGCCGAGGGAAGGGCCAGAAACTGGAGATCCAAAGAAATGGAGGCACAGACGTCGGAGTGGGCACTGGGTGTGGGACAAGGAAGAAAAAGAAGGAAGTCCACGGTAAAAGAAAAGAGCGTGAAATGGCCATTTCATGCCTCCCAGCAAACAAGATAGAGGACAGCACAGCCTGGCCACCCTGGCCACCCCCAGCCTTGCACCGCCGCTGGCAGAAGTGTGCCGAACACACAGCTGGAAGGAACCCGGAACCCGATTTCAGACGACAGGCGTGTGAGTCCAACTCCACGATTCTTGCCGTGTGTGCAAATCACCTGCACCAATCGTGTTCAGTTACTATTTTCCCCTTAAATTGATTGTAAATGGAATCCTTTTTTTTAACTCAGTTTTTTCCCTCTAAAAAATCTTGGGGTCTGTGAGTGACAGACTCACATGCGGGCATGCCCAGAAACACACACATGCACACACACACTGTCTTCAGGAACTTTGTGAGGCCGTTGCAAGGCACAACCATTGTGAAAAAATTAACTTAGGTAAGCTTGCAATTAAATTACGTTAAAGACAAAGATAATAAACACTCACACCTCATCTCTTCCTGTCTTGCTACATTTTCCCATTATCTGCGTTCTTCAGGCCATTCTCCCCCGCTGCACCTGGGTGATGATGGACAGACAGCCAGCCAGGAGCGTGTGAGTGCACCCCTCTTCCCGACTGCACTCGGCGACACCCAGGCAGCTCAAGTCAACCGTGGCAGGAATGTTTACACCACGGAAAGTGGCGAGTGCTCTGTCCAGAGCAGGGCTTGTCTTTCCCTGGAGAGCTGTTACACATTTGCAGCCCGCTGTAATGATTAAATTCACAATGATCAAATTCGTAATGTATGTGTAGTACAATGTATAAGTACCCTAGTGCACACAAAGCTGATATATATATGCATATATACATGTGTATACATGTAGCTGTGCATATATGTGTGTGTGTATGTATGTACATATGTGTGTCTATATATGTTCCTAGACTCCCTGAAAGATCTTGGGTTCCATCAGCAGGGACACGTAGTATTTTAACACTGACTAGTCCACATCCATTCATTAGGGAAACTGAGGCATGGGGTGAGTTTGCTGACACCACACAGTGAGTTCAAGGCCATCTCCAGCTTTCTCCTCCACGCCCAGCCATCTGCACTTCCCTCTGCTCAATGCTGCCTCCCTCCGTGGATGTCATCCAGTCATATCTGGGAAAGCACACAGCCCAGAAACAACTAGAACAATAAGGGAGGAAGCGGGGAGCTGGGGGGCTGAAAGGGTCATTAGCGATTCACACAATTAATTAGACAATACTGGGGACACAGCAGCAGTCTGGATAATCCATTGATGAGGATGGCAGGGGGCCCATTCCCCAGGGCGCCTTGTGGGTTACCACAGACAAAGCTCAATGGTCCACCTCCCCCGCCCCACACCCACCCCACATCCACCCCACACCCGCCTAAATATCTGATTCAAAATCAAAGCCTGTTCCAACTTTTATGACCACTATAGCACTGTCTGCTGCTGCCGGCGCCCACCACCCCCCACCACCCCCCACCACCCCCACCGTTTCCCAAGGAGCCCCCACCCCCATCCTGGGCAGCCTCGCCCTCCATCAAGCCGAGTGCATTAGGACAATTAGCACCAGCCCACTGGCGCCAATTAGCAGCCAATAGTGTCTATATTATGGAGAGGGGGCGGCGGGGGCGCCTGAGTCTCCAGCCGGCCTTCACACTCAATTACATTAAGTAGAGGCTCCAAGCTGCGGTCAGGGGCTGGACCGTTGCTGCAGTAACTGTGTCTTTTCTATGCGGCAGGTGATCCTCAGCCCAGCGCCCAGATCTCGGGCTGACTCCTGTCCTTGTCCACTTCCATCAATACACATTCCTTCGACAGGCAGGAGTGGGGGAGGCTGGCCGAGGGGGAGGTGGCAGTGTCCAGAGAAGCTGGAAGAAAGTGACGGAGCTAGATCATGACGTGAATCATTCCTTCCTTTGCTCATTCATTCATTCGTTCGTTCAAGAAATATTCATAGTAGATTGCCATTGCCTCTGGCATGTTTTGGCAGCAGGGCCAGCTACGCAGTTGGCTCAGTGGCAGGGGCTTCAGTGAGGTCTCCTCACCTCCGTGCCTCAGCCTCCCCTATCTTATCAACGGGGCTGGCTCCAGGGCCCCACCTTCCCCGGGTTCCCTCCTGACCTAACATCTGCTGACACCAGGATTACTCAGCTTCTGAGCAAGGCAACCTGGGCAGAGACGGCCCAATGGCCCTAGGAAAGAGTTAATTCCCTATGAAATTACTGGGGATTACTGACGTCTTTACACGGTGTTTTATATCTTTAAGTGCTTTCTGATCACTTTAGAAGCTAATCCCAGGTGGAGGCCAGAGGCCTGTGAGAAAGCCCTCGTCAAGTTGAAGCTGGAATCCGAACAAACTGGCAGATCTGGGCCAGGGACAGGCATCTGCCTGCCACTCGGCCCTACCCCTGCCCACCCCCTGCAGGCAGACCCCCTCTCCTGCAGCCCTGAGGACCACTGCCCCTAACCTGACCACCGGCCGCCGGCCTGTGGAGGAACTGGGCATGTGCCAAAACTCCTGAGTGCACCCTGCCAGGTGGGAAGATGGGTGAATACAGGCAACACAGCCCCCGACCTCTGGGAGCAGGCAATCCAGCTGGGGGAACGTGACCTACACATATGCCTGGAACCAGCCTCTGGGAGTCGCTCCTCGGTGGCCCAAACCACAAGGCGGCCAGGGAGTCATCGACGCACGACACCCCCTCTAGACCAGGCACTGGAGATACGGAGGTGGCCAGACACAAGGTTTCCGCCGGCACAGGACCTGCCACCTGGTCAAGCCGGTGCAATAGGCAGGCAGAGGACGCTGGCAGTGTCTTCCCAGAGACAGGACTGCGGCTCCGTCCACAGGACCCCTTCCTTCAGCAACTTGAATTCAGCTTCCTCTGTGTGCCACGCTGGGCTGAATGGGAACACACCTTTCTCAGGGCGCTGGGACTCCTCTGCGCCCGCCCCAGCCAGAACCCCAGAGGCCAGTGCCCCTCAGCCCCCCTCTTCCTGCTCAGTCTTGGTCAAACTTCTCTCCTCTGCCTGTACTTGAACCATTCGAAGTCCAGCCTTCTTCCCTGCCTTTCTCTCCTCCCGTAAGGCTCTGCCGGACCTCCCTCCGCCAGTCCTCTCCTCCCTTCCCAGCCTCCTGTCTGACGCAGACCCTCCACACACTCCAGCCTGTGTGTCCAGGCACACATCCATGTGCTCATCCTCTCCGCGCCGATGGGCTTTCCTCTGTGCACACTGCTAAGTCCCCACGACCCTGGGAAGCTTGACCGCCACCCACTTAGCACAGGAGAAGACCGTAGCTTCAGGATAAGCAACAGATTGTATATTGAACCCAGGTCTTTCCAGCTAATTGTGTTGGGGGATCATTGTAAGAATTATAAGGAGGAGGAAGAGGAGCCCTGTTTTTACTGGTGCGTATTAGCTGCCGGGCCCTGTCGAGATGCTGTAGACGCCTGGTTTCGTGTGAACTTCAGAGCAAGCCAGTGCAGAGAACGCTGAGGCTCAGAGAAGTTCAGTAACTTGGCCAAGGTCACGGCTCCCTATTTCCACTTCTCGACGAGTGGCCAGGCACTTTTCCCCAAGCGCCTCTGACAAAAGGCTGTTGGATCAAGATGCCCCAGATGGACAAGGTCTTGGCAAAATATCCATCCCCAAGGGCCAGGGAGAAGGAGCTGGTGGGCACAGATGCCCCAGTTCAATCCAGTCGAACTTCCATCCTGCCTTCTCAGGGACCCAAGGCTCAAGGGCAGAACACTGGCCAACTCCCACAGCTGGGGCGCGGATGGAGAGAACTAATTAGGATTGAAAGCAAGACAGGGCCCCTGAGCGCTGCCTCCTTTGACTTCAGAGACTCCCGGGAGCCCCACATCTCACTCACATCTTTGCAAACACCCCTAACCGCACCTTCAAGAGCCCTGCGTGCACCCAAGACTTTTTCGTCCAAGTCGAAGAGGAAGCCACTATGAAGAAGAGTTTATTCGCTATGAAAGAGCATATGCACTTTCGATCCACACCATTATCGTGGGCATCGGAAGACACATTATTGCAGCAAACTGCTGGCTGAGTGGACGGACTGTGGGCTCCTTTGGGTCATCAAGTGGTCACTCATCCTCAAGACAGTTTGCAATCCCTTCCTTCTTTCATTCATTCTCAAGAACAATTCCCAATCCCTGTTTCATTGGGCTTTCTATAAGGTTTGTGGGGTTCTTTGTTTTTTTATTTTGTTTTAGATAATGCTTTATTTCAGCAGGCTTCCTTGCTGGTTCTGTGGTTCCATTCTGGCCAATGAGATTTAAAGAGACCTCAGCCAAAAGAAGTTCTGGGAAAGCATTTCTTTTCCCAAAAATGGGATGGGTGCGACTAATTGAGGCCTTTTTGTCCCTTCATTCTCCTTCTAGCCTGAAGAGCACATGTAATGCCTGGGGGCACAGCAGCCATCTTGTGACCATGAGGCATTACCAAGACTAGAATCAAGCTAAGACTATCACAGGGAGATACCGGAGCTGCAAAACTAATTCTAACATCCATCTCCCTCTGGACTTCTCCTTACATAAGGAAAATAAACCATTGTTGTTGTTTTTTTAATGATGTAAGAGTTGAGTTTTCTCTTAATTGTAGTTAAATACACTCCCAATTTAAGTGAGAAAGATGGGTACAGCCATTCTCCTCAGGAGCTCCTACTCTAGTGAGGTTGGATGAGGAAGGAAGTAAAAAAAGTAACAGTAGAACTAGGTGCTTGTACCCACAGTTCAACGGTGACAAGTCCAGAGAAATGGGGACAAGGACATTTCTTGCCACAACACTGCTCCTAAGGTTCTTCTCATTGCCTTATCCAAACTCCTCAACTCTAACAGAGCCCCCTAAAGCTGAAGCCACACCCTGTGCTCGCTCTGGTGTGGAGAGCCCTCTTCTCTCCTGTGGGTACAAATTCCAGAATTCAGACCACACACAGCGATAGAATTCCTGTATTATTACCCATTTTAGGTGGGCTCCCACTTTTGATACATAAGTCTACTTAGTATCACTTTTCTTGGTACTGGTCTCAAGCTAGTATTTCTCTTCCTTCTCTCTAACCTAATGCCAAAGCAATTTCCCCCATCTCTACTGGCCTGTGAGCACAAGACTCCTTTCTGTCTGAAACCCAGGTCGGCCCCTCAGTGTCAACATGCCATGACCCTCCTTAAGGGCAGGAAAAATGATCATGGCTGTCGATTTGTGCCCAAAAAGAAGGAAGGACAATGGTGATGACTCTTTCTACAGGGTCTGGCACCAAGAACGCCCCTGTTTTATTACAACATCTCTTATCACAAAATCATACGCATGTAATTCTGTAACATAACAATATCAGATGCAAGCACACCATATGACATTCGAGGTGACATGTTCCAATGAAAACTATAAATTATGACACCCATATTATTATCCTGCCAGCCACACTCAAGCAGGCATTATTACTTCTGCTGGTCCCTGTATTTATACTAACAATAGCACCAACACGTGCTGGGCACGGACCGTGTGGCCCCGTCCGAGAGAGCCCTCACACTCCCCATCTCTCAGGGAGCCTGGAGGCCCCAGACGGGCAGGGACTCTGCTTGTCCTCCTCACACCCTCTACCCAGCACCCGGCACCTCCTCGGTGCTCATATCATCTGGTGAGTCAATCCCTACCACAACCTAATGACCTAAGTATGATGACTCACCCCCATTGTACAGATGAGGAAAGTGAGGCTCGGAGAGGAAAAGGGACCTGCCTCACATCCCACAGCTGGCACGGGGCAGGCTGCGATTTGAACCCAGGCAGTCTGTGCTACAAACACCCCCTCCGGGAGTCGGGGCTGTGTCTCAGTCTGATTGGCTTCACCTGGACACATTCGATGATGTTTAGGTAGGAAAAACGGGCAGCTCGTTGCTGATTCTTGGCTACTTTTCAGAAGGATGTCCCCAGCTACCCAGGGAGGGTGCATGAGACCAAGAAACTGATGCTGAGAAACTCACTTTTTCCAGAGCTTGCATGGAAAGCGGTGATTTAGATAATCAAACAACCCTTCACGAGGGATTCTTCCCATGCATCCTTCCTTTAAAGAGCAAGTCTCTGTCCCTTTGGCTTACGAATTCATTCATTGATTCACTCATTCAACAAACATTTCTCAAGCCTCCCCTCTGAGCCAGGAACTATAATAGGGGCTCTAAATAAGACCGGCAAAAATCCTGCCTTCATAGGGTTTATATTCTAAAGGAGGGAGACACACAGCATGGTAGGGCGTGAAATGCCCCCCCCAAAGACCTCCAAGTCTTAACCCCCAGAGCCTGTAACGTTGCCTTATATGGAACAAAGGGAGCCAGATCTTTACCGGTCAATGTTCTTGGAGGAGGAGATTATCCTGGATTATCTAGATAGCTTCTAAACACATCAGCTATAAGAGGGAGGCTGGGGAGGCCTTGCTGATACCTTGATCTTGACCCAGTGACACTGATTTCAGACTTCTGGCCTCCAGAACCATAACAGCAGGACAAAGTTCTGCTGTTTTAAGCCACCGAGTTTGTGGTCATTTGTCCCAGCTGCCCTAGAATGCTAATCCAGGTAACTTTTTAAATCTGGTCAATGAACAGTTCGGGGGCAGGTGCTGTTTAAATAGAGTTCAATGCACACATGTCTTTCCAGAAGAATCCCCGCATACCCTGCAGCCCTCCTGTAATGGGAAATCCACCGGCAATCCTCGGCCCTCAGGAAGGGCTCGACTTCCTGGCTCCCACTTTCCTTCGCTCCTTGTAAGCACAATTTCAAGGCCATGGGGAAGCCTGGATGGGACCGTCTGCCTGCATCCTGTTTAAGTAAGACCAGGGACTTTCCCCGCCAATTAGAGGCTTCCCTTCCAGCTGGCCCTGCTTTCCCCACACCTGCCCAGGGACGCACGTGTCGGCCACAGCCTCCATTGTGTCACCTCATTGTTTCTGAGTTGGCAATGACTCCACTGGGGGATGTTTGGGGGAGACGGAGTGAAAAGATCTACACAGCCCTCTCCTGGGGGAGAAAATCAGTTACTTTTCCCAGGCAGCGATTCTGTGCCCAGCTCTTAGACCCTCACTGCTCCGGGCACGGCCCACACTCCTGCAGCATCCCCGCCTTCTGGGTGCCGAGAAGTGAGCTCCTGACCTGCCGATGCAGAACCTGCATTGCAGCAAGGTTTGCGGTATTGCACATGCTAGAGGGAGTGAGAGCTTACCCAGACCTCCACCAGAGAAGAGGCCAGAGATGGGGGGATGGCAGGGCCGCATGAGGCAACCAGGGTTCCGACTTGCCTGGCTGAGTGGCACCCAGGGCAATGCTGCCAGGGCCAGGGATGTCTTGATTTTTTTCATTCTCAATGCCTTAGGTCTCTGATGGGCTTTGCAGGACTCCCCAGGATCCACTTCCCACTTTTCCAGTAACTGCCCCTTGTTTGGGGATCAAGGCAGGTCCACCCATAACACTTGGGGTCTCTGGTGAGAATGTGCCTTGCAGACCACTAAGTACCAGGAGCATGGGCCCCCACCACTGTCCCCAGGAATGGGCATATGAACTAGATATTAGCCCATCCTGGACACACCCTCCGAGTAGCCTCGCCCTGGCCAGAGATTGGCTCTCAGACGGCCACGTGATCGAACCATCGACAGAAGGTCCTGGCTGGGAAAGTGAGGGGAGAGGCGGGTATTCTCTCAGGCTGTGCCAGGGCTTCCTGGGGCATTGACACCGTGTTCCCCAGGCCCGATGCCTTCCACCCCTGTGACAACCTCATAAGTAAGCTACATGCTAGTATTATCCACATTTTACAGGGGAAGACACTGAGGCACAGAGAGGTCGAGTAAGCTGCCAAAAGTTGCCCAGCCAGCCAGTGGTGGGCCTAGGATTCACTCTCAGGAACGGCAGATCCCAGCCTGTGCTCTTAGCCACCACACTGTCATTGCAAATGGGGGACAAGGGTGCCAAATCATCTGCTGCGTCTGTCGGCGAGGTCGGGGAGGGGAGAAGGAGAGCAGGTGGGAGAAAACCCTGTTTCGACCCCAAAGATGCTGATCCCCCGCCCCACCCCCAGTTGCTGCTCCAATGCCTCCGGCTCATTCTTCAACGCCAGCCCTCTCCCTCCAG
This sequence comes from Tonatia bakeri, assembly GCA_004024845.1. NCBI lineage: Eukaryota > Metazoa > Chordata > Mammalia > Chiroptera > Phyllostomidae > Tonatia > Tonatia bakeri. Next base: position 167,480 of record PVIA01003246.1, on the reverse strand, counting down.
ACCCCTAACCAGAAAGCCAGCAAGATCCTGCAAGAGAGAAGGGCTGCTTCCTAGAAGCACTGAGTGGACTTCTCCACCATACCTTGTCGGCACTCTGAGCGCCCCTGACAGCTTCTCCCGAAACATTTTCCAGGTGAGCTCGCAGGCTGCCGTGCCAGAGGGGCCTCTGAGGAGCTGGCTCCCACCCGGCCAGCCAGACCGCCTGATGACAAGGCTCTCACTCTTCCGAGGCCCGGCGCTGACCTCTCGTCGCCCTGAGAGATGAAACGCAGGAGGAGGTGCTTACGGAGGGAGGGCGAGCAGACAGCACTAGAAGCCGATTTCTCGTCTTCTCACCAAGGCGAGTTGGAAGGCGATGACCCAAGGGGAAACGTTAAGAATCATGTTCCTCCAGGTGACATTTCCACTCGGTGGGCTCGGAGCAGAGGGCGTTCCCACAGCAGGAAAAGGCCAGCGGGGGCTGCCCACCCAGGCTCGGGGCCTGATGGGGTGGGGGGCGGCACTGACCCTGTGGCCAGGTCCAGCTCCAGACTGGGGAGCTGGAGGGGGGGCCACCGTGTCTGTGCTGAAAGGCTCTCCTCCCTGCTCAGTGGGAAAGAGCCACCAGACTCCTAGCACAGTCTCCTGAGGGAGCAGCTGGAGCCCAGCTCCTGGGCACCCGCAGGAATGCCGAGAGGGAGACCACGTGCTGGGACGGGGACAAGGCTGAGAGCCATGGCGAGGAGAATTCCTCCGTCTACTGGCAGTCTGTCAAAGCAGCATTTTAGCCCAGGGGCCTGGAGAACTTGGCCATTATAGAGTTTGAATGCCATCTTGGACTTATCCATTCTCACAACTGTTTGTTTTTCCTCTGTGTCTACTCTCTGCTCCCATCCCAGCAACTGGGTTTCACTCTGAGGGCCACCTGAGGGGCTGCTCTATGTGAAGAAGGAGTCTGGGCCATGCAGGGACTCAGTGCGAAAGAGCATTGCGATCGATTAGTGATGTCTGCCATGGGCGAGGCAAGGGGGAGTGACAGCAGGCATGCCACATATTTTCCACCCTGGTTATATACAGAAAGGGTATGGCAATAGGAGGAAGACTCCAGGAAAGAAAAAATGTCAAAGATAAATGCAACCTGGTTTGCTAAAAACCACCGTTTATCTTTTACGACCTGCCTGTCAGCAGCACAGCTTCAGCCCCTGCCTGCAATTCAGCCCCAGAGATCCTTGAGATCTACAAACTACATTTCAGCATCTGCAAAAAGCCGTTTCCCACTGAGAAGGGCACAGATCCTCCTGCATACAGATGTCCTTCCTGTGCCCTGTGATCCTGACACCCCAGCCACAACAGGCTGGGTACGGCACGGGCTGGACACTCTCGGCTGTGCACACCTGCTTTTGTAAATAAAATCCTCCTGAAACCCAGGGGCCCTTGTCTGTGTACGTGTCGTCTGTGAACGCTCCCGCACTCCGACGGCAGAGCTGAATACTTGTGATGAGGACCGCATGGCCCACAGCGCCTCAAATATTTACTGTCTGGCCCTCTATGCAGAGACATTGCTGACCTGATTAAAGAATTGCCATCCCAGCTAAAAGCTATTGAGAAAAAGTTCGATTATATTCTATTATACTATAATAAGAGTCAGCCGTCCATCAGTTGTCTCGCAGACAGTCTCTGTCCTATGAAGATGAACCACACAGGCTGGGGACAAACGATCCCCGTGGATATTACGCTTGCTCGCTCCCTCTCTCTCAGTGGGAGATGAGAAGAAGTGCAGGTTACCAGAACTATTGCCAGATTCGGAATAGAAATGAGTCACTGGTCCAGTTCTCCAGGAGGCCTGGTCCATATTCCGGTCTTAGAGGCACTGAGATACCAGTGTGTCTATGGCAACTCCATCCCTTGTGTTTCCACGCTTCCCCGTGTTTCTCTAAAACACGCCCTCATCCCCCAAGGGCAGGAGAGTCAGGAGATTTCGCCCCCGGTAGTACCTGCCTCATTCAGTGTCTTCAGAAGCGGGACCCCAACAGGACTCAGAAGGAATGAGTGGATGATAGATTAGTGATGTCTGCTGGGGCAACAGAAAGATAGAGAATGGTGTGTGGTGTCTGCTTGATAACTACGGCTTCCATTAATCCGGGGTCTCTCTTCTTTGCAACCCGTTGGTCTCCCTTCTGTCTCATCCTCCTTGGAAGTCAGCGCCGGAAACATACTCTGTTCTTCATTCTGCATCTTTGCACAAGTTCCTCCCAAATAGTTCTATGTGCCATTTTTATTTCCTCTGACAAAGTATAAGCATCGCAAGCACCTTGTTCCTTCTCTTATTTGAAAAGACTCCTAGCAGCAGGCACACAAGGCACATAGAACTAACGGGACGGGTCCACAGAGCCTGTAATTTGGGGGCTGGGGTCCCACCTTTCCATGTAGAAGTCTGATGCTCTGTTTACTCACATGCACTTTGAGGAGGACTCTGCCTCCAGCTAATCGGAACCTCTCCTTTCACTCCTCACTCCCCTCTACTCCTGCTCAGCCCGCTGTGGAGGTGCAAAGGGGGGTCCCCACCCCGAGAGTCCCACGGGCTGGGCTGGGGGCCAGGTGCCTGCAGAGTCACCGTTTTTCAGGGCAGCTGATGGGTGTTTCTCTCTCTCCCTCCCCCTCTCTCTAAAAGTAAATAAATACAGTTTTTTTTTTAAAGAAGAGAGTTTGTCATCATTCTTTCAGAGGTCAGAACTAGGCCCTAGGTAAGGGAATAGATATCACTGTTCCTCTCCACTCCCCACACCTCTCTGCATCTGGCTGGGAATCTGCCAGAAGTCAGGCCTATGACAGGGACTGCAAATAGGTCATTTTCTGGGTGGTGGGGGGTGGAGGACGTCGAAGCGATTCCAGGTTTCAGGTGCAGGGTGGGAAGAAAGAGTGAGACAAGGGAGAGGAAAGAGCCAAGAGGAGGCATGCTATCGGGGGCAGCTGCTGCAGTAGGTGGGGTTTCAGGTCCAAGGGAGCCTCTGATGAGGGTGTAGCATGTACCTCAGACACGTCCCTCCCAGGCACCGAGGGGGGTGGGCACTCATCCCATCCCTGCTGGATGCTCACACCCCTTTGGCTTTGGGGCTCCCCAGCTCTGGCCTGAGAAGCCCCACAGCTTCATGGAGGGCGTAACACTTGCTAGGGCAGGACGCTGCCCGCTGGCGCACAAGCTCGAGGGCCCTGTGCCTGGCAGCTGTGGCTGGATCCAGAGGCAGGCGCTGGCATGTGACGTGGACACCACAAATGCACCCTCGTCAGGAGCCAATGAACACCTCTCCCACGATGGCCTTATTTCTTCCATGCTTTTCTGGGCTGAACTGAGTCCCGGCCTCCCCACCCCCACCCAAAGGCAGTTCTAACCCCACACTTGTGAATATGATCACATCTGGGAACAAGACCTTTGTGGACGTACTCAGGTCAAGATGAGGTCCTGAGGATGGGCCCGAATCCAATATGGCTGCCGTCCTTTTATGACGAGGAGAAAAAACACAGAGTAACAACCATGTGAGACAATACAGGGCGAACACCAGGTGATGAAAGAGGCAGAGAGTGGAGATGCTTCTACAAGACAAGGAATGCCAAAGACTGCCGGCCACGGGCAGGTGCTGTGAGGAAAGCATGGGGCAGGTTCTTCCTCAGACCCTTCAGAGGGAGCGCAGGCCCTGCTCACCCCCGGGTTTGGGCCTTCCACCCTCTGGGACGGTAAGAGAATAAACTTCTGTTGCTCTAAGCCCCCCAGGCTGTGGGACTCAGCTATGGCTGCTCTAGGAGACGCACACGCACGCTCACTAAGCCATTCCGGCAATGCCTGGGTGTTTCGGGGGCAGACGGTGCTCACAGGCTCATTACTGAAACCAGTCTCTGAGTTCGGTTTCGGTTCAAATAGAACTCCACTGCCGCCGGAGTGCTAAGCGGGGAGCTGGGCTGGAGATGCTGGTATGCAGCTCACCCAAGTTCAACCGCCAATTGTCTTCACCCCCCTTCCTCTCCAACCCTGTTCCGAGTCAGCTCTGCTCCTAACGTCACTCTCGGACAGAGGCACCTGGCCCAACACAGGCAAGAGCGACCCACCGAATGGAAGACAGGACTCTACTAGCCAGGAGCCCACCCCCCATGTCCACTTCTCCAATCCCCATGCTTCAGCTGCCCCTTTCCGTCACCACAGCGGACTTGACATTGAACCCTCCCATGCCAGAACTGGAGAGCACTGGGGCCCTTGAGGTTACAGACGCCTGTCCTTCCCACTTTCCCCTTAGAGAAAGGAGTTGCTGTTGTGCACCTCTCCAGACTGGGTCTTCTTCCTCTTTTTCCTCCCGCCCCACCCCCTGCCCATCTCCCCTTTCTGACCTTGGTCACATTCTCTGTCCCTGGAAGCTGGGCCCCAGGATCTTCCTGCTATCCCTGGAATGTATGTGGCTGGATTCTAGAATTAAAGGTTCATCCAGAATGGAGGAAAAAGAGCCCCACCAACACCAACGGGACAATGGGGGCCACTGTACTTCCTTGAGAGACGCAGGGGGCCGGCGCCTTCAGTCGGGGATCGGGAGGTGGACTTCTGCTGCTTCCCACAGTCCCTCCCACCGTGCGGGGTGCACCAGACAGCTGATGCCTCACCCCCAACCCGGCAAAGAAATGAGTGCAAGCGTGAGAACGTGAAATAGGAGATAAGGACAGAGCAGACGGGGAGGAGATGGGAGAAGAGGAGGAAGGAAAGGTTTAAGAAAACCCCATGTATCTGCTGGTTCAGTTTCAAGCTTTGAACGGTAAGGAACCGTGAGTTCCTCTACACATTTTTACAGACCCGTGGTCTGCAATGTCGGGAACAGGCACAGCAGACCCTGAATCTCGTGGCTACATCCGACCCGGTTTTTCTGCTGATGCAGTTCAGGGGTGCCTCCGACAACGAGACCCACAGACGACCTCCAAAGTTGCCGCACTCGATTGCCTTGGCTTTGGTCCTTCCTCCAAAGCACGTGCTCTCTGACACCACCAGACACTGTTACTGCAAACTGGCATTTCAGCGCATCCTTTTAATGATTCTGCCCGCTTTCCCCAGAGACTGAAGCATTCCCAAGGCAGGCAGGAAAGATGAATGTGAGAACTGATTATGCCCCCTCCCCACCCACCCCCAGGTCATACAAAGGAATCCCTGGCCTGATGGGGTGTGCCCAGGGCTATTTTTGGCAGGTGGGGTGATCTGTTACAAAGCTTGGTGGGGGCATCAACGGTACACTCCTAGGAGTAGGCATGTTAGTTGCTGCCGTGTAACAAACTAAACCACGTCTTGGTGGCTCAAAACCACCACCACCTATGCCTTGAGCCTGCACCTGGTCTAGTTCTGCTCTGGGCCAGGCACAGCTGTCTCACTCATCATCTGCAGTCGGGGCAGGCTGCTGGGGTGACGGCTGTTCCAGACTGACCTCAGCTGGGACAGTGAAGCCCCTCCAGCAGGTTAGCCTGGGGGTGCTGTCATAGTGGTGGCTAGCTGAGGAGAGGATCACTTTTTGAAGACTTTGTGTGGAGTTTATCACTGGCCCATTGGCCAAAACGAGTCACATGATCAAGCCACAAAGAGCATGAAGACCACCACCAAGTGTCACGGACACGGGAGGGGGTGACAATCAGAGCCATTTACCTAGTCTAGCAGAGCACAGAAACCGCAGTTTGCTGCTCCATCGTGACATGCCAGCCAAACTCGGAAAACGAGATGGAAAACTCTTCAGGTTATCAGGTCATGCTCTTGGTTGGGGGTCAGTGAACTTTTCATTAAGGGAGAGACAGTCAACTTCCAGGCCTGGAGGACACATGGTCTCTGTCACAAAGACCCAGCGCTTCTACTGTGGCCCGAAAGCGGCCACGAAGGCTACACCCGTGAATGGGCATGGCTGTGTGCCCGTAAAACTTTATTTGCAAAAACGAAAAACTGGCCCGGGCTCTTTCTGGCTCATCATTCATGCACCTGACACTGACTAAGTTTCTTATATGTGCCGGCCCTGGGAGTACTCGGTGTCACACAGAGACAGGCCCCCCCCCACCCCCCATCCCGAGCACGATGAGTGTTTCTTGCATTCACAGGGACGGGAAGGAGATAATAAAGAAATGCAGAGGAGAGGGTTGCCAGGGTATCGGAGCAAAACAGGAGGGGTGCAGGGGATGGGATGGCACCACAGAGGCGTCCTCGAGGAGGTCAAGTCTGAGGTTTTCTAGGTTCCCTCCAGAGTAGCTGGTGTAGGCAGAACTGGGGATCCAGACTCGGGGGCAGAATGAGTATGGGCAAGGCTGCCGTGGGAGCGAGTGAGTGGGGTGTGAGACTGAACCCCCAGGGCATTTCACATTGGTCTGATTTCCACTGTTTTTGTTCTTTTTTTTCCCACTTTCATTTCATTTGGGGGGCTTGGCCTAGATACTCTTAAGCCTGAATCATTCAAAGGTCCCAGTTTCCCCAATGTCCCCAATACTGGAGGAGTTACAACCATCTCTCTCATCCACCAGAATTCAGGGAGGCCGTGTGGTATGTGGACAGCAGACCAAGTTAGCAACCAGCAGGGCTGGGACCCAGCTCCCCTCACCCTGCTTCCAGGTGTCACTATGTCATCTTGGCCAAGTCTCATCCCCCCCGGGGGCCTCAGTTTCCCCACATGTAAAAGGTGGAAATCGTGCCTGCCGACCACACAAGGTTGCCATTGAGAAATGTCCATCATGTGCTTTAAAAACCCTGGCTGCTTCCTTTAAGCGCTGAAAAATGCTAGCTAGCCATCCTCTTCCCCTTCATTATTATTATTGATCAATACTGGCATCTGCACTTTTCTGTCTGTAGAACCCCTCTTTCCCACACCCTCTGGCTGCTGGAGATGAACCCAGCACTGGCTCCAGGAAGAAGCCCTCTTGTCCCCCTCCCCCAATGCCCCCCTTTTTTGTTGGGGGTTTGTTGAGTCTCTTCGGTGAGCACAACAAGCCGAGAGGCCAAGAGAAAAACAACAGCCTTGAGCGCAGCCGGAGACAGGCGGCCGCGGAGGCTGCTGAGTTTCTCGCCAGCAAACAAAAGTAGCCTTTCATGCGATCCACTGCTCCCGAAGAGGACCCACTTCCTCCCGCCCGAGCGTTTATAAAAGCCGACAGCGCAGGCGAGAAAACAGCCCGCTCCCTCTGCGCGTGATAAAACCATTACAATCAATTTAGGCAGCTCGCAGGCGCGCAGACAGACTCTGTGTCGACTGGATTCTGTTACCGGGCGTGGGCGGGGGCGGCCGGGGCAGGTGGGGGCGGGAGGGGGCCTTCTGGGAGGCTGGAGCACTTGGCCTTGCACGGAATGGGCCCCATTATGGCTGCAGGCTGGCGCCACTGCCGCGGGGGCTCGCTACCCAATGAAAGTGTCATCCAACTGCTCTGGGGAGGAAGGGGAGGTGGGGGGGCTACCAGTGTTAGCTTAACTCCTGCGGTCTCGCAGACTAATTGCTCACGGTGGAAACACGCCTCAAAGTGCTTTGGCCTCGTCAATAATAGGGTATTAGATGCCTTCCACTCCGCAGTGCATTGATCTGCTTCCTCCCAGAACCCCTCCTGGCTCCGCTCCCTGGCGCTCCCCCCACCGCGGCTGCGCCTGCTTCGGATGACTCTTCTTCCTTTTTTTTTTTTTTAAGTGTTTTCTAAGCGTGTGTTTAGCAAGAGTGGTGCCTAAGTGCTAATTGTTACACCACAGATTGATTGGCGACGAGATGGCTTGCCAAGTTCCTCCAGTCTCCTGGGGGGAGGGGAGTGGGGGGGCGCTGGGAGGGGGGAGGGGGAGGGCGGAGAGGTTGGGGTGGCAGCGGTGGCTGGAGGGAAGAGCGTGGAGGATAGGGGAATCCTCAGAGCTGCTGACTTTCCTCTCAGGCTGGGTCTTTCTGGGCTGGGACCTGGGCTTGCTGCTGGGGAGGAAGAGGAGCAGGCTCTACGTGTGTTTAATGATTCTTTTCCGACTCGGAAAACATGGCAAAGATTTAGCCACAAACGCTGAGCCTGAGCCAGGCTGCTGCGGGTGATGGAAGAAGGCTGGGAGGATCAGGACTAGGGGTGTCCTGTAGCCTCCCCAGCCCACCCCTCAGCGCTGCGGTCCACAGAACCCTCTCGGCATTCCCCACCCGAGTCTAGGTTCGGGGTCCCTGGCACGGGCTCTGAGCACCCTGGGCTTGCCCCACTATTCACTAGCCGAGGTACCTCTCTAATTACCCGGTTCTTTCATTAGTCTGTGTGCCCCTGATGGCAGGAACCACCTCTAGGCCAACGGGGGACATCACACAACCAACAGAACTTCACCCAAAGCCTGAGAGGCCTTGTTGCCCCAGAACATCTCTCCCCCGCCCAGACCTCCGGGCTCTGACGTGTCTGGAGAACCGAGTCAGCTGAGACCTCCAAGGTTCCCGCAGACACAGGCAGTGGGTAGGACCCCTTTTCATCCAAAGTCCCTCCAAAAGAGAACCCTGGGCACTTCCTGCTAGGGAGGAGAAAGAACCTTAGTCCTGGCAGCCGATGCCCCGCAAACATTTCCACCCAACGAGTGGGCCTAAAAATTCTGTGTGTGCGTCCACTTAACATGACACGGGAGGAGTCTCTTCCCCCCACTGTGAAACCCACCCAGTTTGGGAGGGCGGCTTCTGCACTGCTCTTTGAGGTCAGACAGCGCGGTTCCACCTCTCACTAGAGCAGCGCCACTGGGCAGACACCGGACCACTCAGGGCCTCCGTTTCCTTGCCTGCGAAGCGGGGTACTGGCAGTGCCTGCCCTAGAGTGGGCTTGGGAGGGCGAAACGAAAGGCTACCTGGTAAGTAGTAAATACTCTATACACAGTGGCTGTTACAGTCACTGTTTTGCCACCTTCTTTCTTTGTTCTGGAATATTCAACACCGTGTATTCTAGCTACTCAACCTGTGCTCCATGGTGTAGCAGCCTGGCCTCACCTGGGAGCTTCTCAGAAACCCAGAACATAGGACCCAGCCCCGGCCCCCACCCTGTGGAATTGGGTCTGCGTTGCCGCTTGGTCCCCAGGCGGTACAGGTGCGCGCTGGGGTTTGGAGAGGACTGGCCCACACCTCTCCCGAGGCCACCCCCCACCACCTCAAGCACAGGAGGCACACAGGTCATGCTTGCACTTGCGGGTGAAGATAAGGATGATGTTTGTGAGCTGCCCCAGGGCGGGGAGACCTCACTTATTTTGTGCAGGGGTGTCCAAATCTCGCTTGCCCTGCATGCAGTCCAGGATGGCTATGAATGTAGTCTAACACAAAATCGTAAATTTAACTTAAAACTTTTTTCTTTTTTGCTTATCAGTTTTCTTTAGTATCTGTGTATTTCACGTGTGGCCCCAGACAACTCTTCTTCTTCCATTGTGGCCCAGAGACGCCAAAAGACTGGACACCCCGGCCAGGGAATATCACCAAGGGTCCCTTGTGGGAGTTTTACCCTTTGGACAAGCCAGGGCTGAGGCCTGGCTTTGTGAACCCTCAGGACGGTGCGCACTCCTGGAAAGTGACGACTCCAGACAATTCTTCCCCTGTAAATACCCAGCGAGGTGATGATTCAGCCATGGCCCCCACCACTTGCTGGAGCATCCAAGAGGCAGGGAAACAGGATGAGCCAGGATGTGGGTCCTGGGGCCAGCCATGAGCTCAGATGCGGAGAACAGCTTGTGGGACATAAGGCCTTCAGGTCTCCTCCTTCCGTCCTGGGCCTGCCCCAGGGCCTTTGCATGTGCAGCTTTTTGTGCTTAAAATGCCCTTGTCTCCGAGTGCCCCCTCGATTTTCAGGCATGACCCAAGTGTCATTCCCACAGACACCTGCCTCCCTGACCTGCTGTGGCACCCACCCTCGATTTCATCCCATGAATTTTTTTCCTTTGGAAAAAAACTTTGCAGGGCTGGAAGCTGTCTCCAGACTTTGTTCACGTGTTCCTAGTCTGTGTCCACCCATCCACCAAATAGAGCTAAGCTCCTTGAGTTCAGAGGCTCTGTCCTTGTCACCGCTATACCCATAGTGCCCAGAACAGCAGCTCACACATAGTCCATGCTCCAAAAAATCACAGCTAACTGACCCAGGTTTTCTCACCTGTAAGCCGAGGCTAAAATCATCCCAGGCACAGACAGTGTTTGTGACGTGATCACGGAAAGCTCTTAGATCAGGAACTGACACCTGATTGGTGCTCGATAAAGCATACTGGTTACTCCGATCAGTTAGAATGGCATAATTCAGCACTGAAAACAGACCCCGAGAGGTCTTCGTTCACCCCTGTTCATGAAATAAACGCTACCCCCGTGACTGCTAATAATAATGATCTAACAAGGCAGTCGGAAACGTGAAAGCCCACTCCAGGCTCCAACTGGTGTTTTGGTTTCTGCATGAGCTCGTTTGGGGCCCACGTTAAACACAAGGGTGTGAGTTCCAGGGTCTGGCAGCACCTGGACAGTCGGCGAATGAGCAGATGAGCGCTAGTTTCTCACTGCCTGTGCTGGGGCGAAGGACTCCACCTGGGCAAGCCTCGGCTCCTCGTCCTGAAATTGGGGGGTGGGGGGTATCTATTTCAGGGAGTGCGGTGAGGAGACAGTGGGATCAGGCTTGTGAATGCGGCTGGGATGGAACAGTCTCTCAACAAATGGCACCTTCTCCAGTCTTACCCTTCCTGCAGCTCCGCTGATGCAGCCATACTCGGAAGTATTAGCCTCATTTTACAGGCAAGGAAATGATACTCGGAGAGGTTTGAGGTTTCTAAATTTTCTCTTTTTATTTTCTCTCTCGCACGTACACACACTCTTCTTAATCAGGGAGGCCAGGACATAAGCCCACGTTTCCTGCTTCCAATCACCCCCACACAGAACAGTGGTGAGACCCCAACCCAGTTCCAACCTTGAGCTATGAAACAGTCTAAGTCCATCACAGTGATGTCGGTCAGCACCAGGGAGAACCCTATAAGTTGGGTTAAGGCCTGCGAACAAATTATGGAAAAATAACATTCGTCTGTGAAGGACTGTTGGTCACCTTCTTCCTTCAGCCCTACCTTGGGGCCCTTCTCCAGACGGGGGGTGTCCCTGGTTTCCAACCATTTCTTTAGTGTCAGTGTTGTTGGTCACAGACTCTCTATGGAGTCATGACTGATGGTGATGGTGAGGGTGGTGATGGTGAGGGTGAGGGTGGTGGTGATGGTGAGGGTGATGGTGATGATGATGATGATGGTGATGATAGTGAGGGTGACTATGGTGACCCAAAATTTTCTATGGTCACTATATGCCAGGCACTCTACCTAACATTCTAGATGCCTTTTTCAATTTGATCATCATCAGGGTAAACTCATGATTTAGGTGTTATTTCTATTTCCCATTTATAGATGGGAAAGCAGAGCCTCCAAGAAGGAGGGTTGCTTCCATAGGGTAATACAATTAGCGCCCAGCCAGGCCAGGACATGAAGCCAGATCTGTTCCACATCCAAGTTGAAATGCTGACCTCTGAGCATGTCTCGTGGAAGCCTCAGAAGAGCCTCAGGGAAGCCCCAGTCTCAGAGGCACTCGGTCAGTTCGAAAAGCACTGGCTTCAGTTTCCTCCGAGCCCACAAATCTGTGATTTTAGGTTGTTGGGTGTTGGAGCCCCGTAACCCACCTCCTCTGCTGCTCATTACAAAATCTGAGCGAGGCAATGTGGAACTGACCGAAGAAGAGTCCGGACCACAAGCCCTATCGGTATGTTTTCCTCCAACGCCCCTTTGGCCTCCACATACCAGGTGCACAGTCTCCCACCGCAGGCAGGGTGAACTGTGGCGGTAATTCCTGGGTCTGTAGCTGAGCTTTACTGTTCTAATTGCTGTGTGGCCTGGGCATGTACCTTGGGTCTCTGAGCCTCAGCTTCCTCATCAGGAAGATGGGGACAATAATAGTACCAACCCCACAGAGGGATTGCCTTACGTGAGATCACCCATGTAATTGTTAGCACACTGCCTGGCTCACGGTAGGAACTACACAAAGCCTCCGTGCGTGAGGGCGGCCACTTTATTCCGTGACTAACACAATAGAAGACAGACCTTTCTGAAGTTTCGTCAGTATCCGCACCACGTGGCTACATAAGTGCTTTAAAAAACTGTGCTTAGCAGCCAAATACTTTCTTTGAAACACTTTAATTTTTTAAATTGCATCTTAAACAGAGACCAATAAAAAAGGCAGATGAGACCAGCTGCTGCTCTTTGAAGTGGGGGTCCCTCCAGTAGTAACCCCTTCGGCACAAACGCAGGAACCTTGGGTTCCGGGGACACCGGTTTAAAAACCACTGAGCTGCGCCCTGTCCTCAAGGTCAAAGCCCCCTCTCTCCTCCCCACCTGTTCCGACAGAGGGCTTGAATGGAAGGAGCTCGTGGCTCCAAAGTCCCATCGTGGGGATAGTGGTTGTCACTTCCGCCTTCTGTTTCTGGAGCTATCAAATAGAGTTTTATGGGAAGGCCTGATTTAGGTCAATGGTCATGTAACAGTTCTGAATAGGTGAATGAGTGATGGATGAGGGAGGGAGGGAGGGATAGACGGGTGGCTGGATGACGAAGCGGCTCAGCAGAGGGGTTCACAGTTAACAAGCTCAGCCGTCCGTCTGAGCGCTGACGGTGTACTGTGTGGCAGTGGAAACAGGCCTGGCCAGAGGGGTGGTAAGCGGCGGGAGAGAGACTGCACAACTCTGGGGTGGGTGACTGCCTCACGCCGTCTCATTTAATCCCCGCCAGTGCCCGAGAAGGGGGGGTTCTCATCCCCGCTTTGCAGAGGAGGAGACCGGAGTTGAGGGAGTTTCAGGAAGCTGCCCGAGGGACACAGCTGCTGAGTGACAGGCCCAGGTCCCTGTCATCGTACCAACACCCTTTCTGCGTAGAGGTGTTCCCACCTATAGAGTATCTCCCAAAGATGTAAAAGAAAGCCGTTTTTGGAGAACACAGCTAAGGGAAGAAAAGGAAGGGGAAAAAGGCTTATAGACACGGAAAGGCTAACATTTATTGGGCACTCGCTGTATGCCAGACCCTGGACTTTCTGTGTGTGTCCTGGTTAATGCAGCAATGAGCCCATGTGGTTGGGATTATTAACTGTGTATCGTAATGAAGAGACTGAGGCTCCGAGAGGTTCGACAGCTCTTCCTGAGTCATGTTCTAATTTGCTCAGGGGCAGAGCTGGGACCTGACACCTGGTTTCCAGACCGATTTCGCGAGACAGAATTTTTCAAGACAAGCCAAGAAGGGGCGGCAGAGAGAGGGAATGAAGGGCTGACCCTCTGCACACACCCAGATAAGGGAGCTGGACAGAAAAACCAGGGCTGGGAGAAGGGAGAGAGAGGAAACACATCAGAAACACAAAGAAAAATTTAAAAAGGAGGGTGAAGAAGGAAAGAAAGGCCAGAGAAAGACAAAGGACCCTTTTCTTGATCGGCCGCTGTCCAGAGAAACCACAGTGCAAATCGCAACAGACCGTTTCCCTTCTCACAAAGTGCCTGTTAGCTCACGCCGCCCTCCAAGGGACGGGGCAAGAGACTGCTGGCGTCGGCCGCCCTGAGTCCAAGGGCACGGGCAGGAAAATCCCAGGGATCTCTCAGGGTCTGGGGTCATCTGCTTAAAGGAGGCAGCGAGGCTGCAAATGGAGCAGACAGGGGGAGGGGGAGAGTGGGGCGGGTGGGGGGAGGCCAGGGTGGGGGCTGCCGAGCCCCTTGACCTTCTGCCTGCACTAACCTGATATAACAAATAGTCCTGGAAAACAAAATGGTATTAACCCTTCAATCCAGGTCAGCCCGTCCTGCATTTGCCTGGGACTGCGGGACACTGCTTCCCAGAGGGTTTAACTCTCTCGGGGGACCCCCTGATCCTCCCATCCCTGTCCTGGACTCCCACTGGTCCGGACTGACATGATCAGAGGCCCCTGGGAGGGGGGAGGCCTTGGCATCTTGGCATAGTCACTCGGACACGAAGTGGCCCCTGTCCACCAAAACCTGGACAGCGCTTGTAGGGAGGAACACGGTCTCCGAACACTTTTCTTCTTGCCTCCCTTTATTCTTCCTCACACACTGCCACCTGGGGGTCGCACAGCCTTGGTCCCCGCCACCCCCACCCTGAACCGACATGGACGGACGGATAATATCGGGGACGATGAGGGTGACCCAGCAGCGAGGATGCCTGCGGTAGTCACTCACCAAGCCCTTGGTGCGGTGCACGCCAGGACTGTGCTAAGGGCGTCCGGGAATCGGCTCCTTGACCCGCAAAGCAGCCTCGTCCACACATCCATTCACGAACAGCTACTTCTTGGCGGCCCCCATGTGCCGGACGCTGGGCTCAGAGCTAATAAGGTGCTGGTGCGGGAGTTACCTATTCAGACATGGTAGATAACCAACCCCCGGACTTGTGACTTGGAACAACTAGAGCTGTCCGTGGTCCCACACGACCTCTGGGGACCTGCAACCCAGGGGCGGCTCAGTGGGGGGGTCCCGGCTCAGCGCTTTTCAGGGGTTCCAGTCAAGTGCCAGCTGGGGTCACAGTATCCGGGACCTGGACTGGCCCCGGGGGACTGGCCTGCAAGGTGTCCCCCTTCCACGGTTGGCGCGTTGACCCTGGCTGGTGGCCCGAGGCCTCAGTCCCTCACTGTGGACCACTCCATTGGCCTGCTCGAGTGCTCTCGAGATATGGCCTCTAATCTTACGTTGTGGGCATCCCCCCAAAGAGAGCCAGGGACCCAAGAGAAGGCAAGGAGGATGCCACAATGTCGCCTACGTCATTTCCACCGTATCTTGTTGGTGACCCAGGTCACTCCTCTCCTGTGTGTGGGGGGGTGGCCACACAAGGCTACAAATACCCTGGAGTCAGGGCAGAACATTCTGGAGGCTGGCCACCACAGTTGGTGAAGGCAATGACACAGAGACTATGTTTGTGATGCTTACTATCTACTGGACCACTGTGCCATTGTAACATTAGGGGAAACGAAAGCCACAGACAGAATAAGCAATGGATCCGAGGTCCCCTGTTAGGAGTGTAAGCGCAGACGCCACCGCCTCCCACCCCAGCCAGCGTCTCCCGTCCTCCCCACCTTGGGGCAGCCAGGATCCCAGGGTGGACCAGCCACGGAGGCTTCGGCTTGGCAGGAACCAGCACCTCAGGCCTGGCCGCCCGCCAGCGGCCTCACCCTCCTGCGCTCTCCCCGCCGGATCATTTACTCCGAGAGCCCAGCTATAAATATCCACTTAGTGAGATGCCCGGCTCCTCGGGCACCCTCTCCCACCCATCCCACCCCACCCCCGGCTGCCTGCACCCAGCTCAGGCCATGCCAGCTCGCAATCAGTCTGCAATCTGAGTCTGCTCTGCACACCCAGCCCGACCGCCGGCTGTCCAAGTCCTGGGCTGGAGCTTGCTGGCGCGCCCCCAAGGTTGCGATTGTAAGTTAATGGCACTGCAATGGGTTGTTAAAAACGCTAATTAGCATTAAATAGGTGATGTTATCCCGATAACTTACAGGCTGCCCCAGTGCTTTATTTTCCTGTTTTCCTTCAGCACCCTTGTTACTGATTGGGGCACCCACTGGGATCAGGAGCCTGCAGGCATAGGCAAGAGCTGGGGACCCGAGGACAAGAACACCCAAATGGTGGCTGTCTCCATGGACACAGAGAAGCCGGAGACTGATCAGGCAGGACCAGCAGGATGGGGCTTTCTCCTTCAGGACACATCTGCACCTTAAAGACTCTGGAGGTTCTGGGAGAGTCAGAAGTGGCAAGAGATGGGAGCCTTCTCCACTCGGTGCGATTTGGGAGGTTTGCACTCCACACACATGCATCCTTGCAACGAAACCCCGGGATTTCTTTGGTACTGAGCACAGTTCAGAGTCATTTTTCCTTTTTGTGTTCTCTGTGATCAACGCCTAATAATAGTCAAGTTCACTGCTGGCTAGTAATAAAAATTAATTGCCTATAATTACTGAACACACATGATGGAGCCCAGACCCTGAGCTAAGCCCTTGCATTCATTATCCTGGGAAATCTTCACAACCCACCGCCACCAGGAAACGTGGGCTCAGAGAGGGGATGTCATCTGCCCAAAGACACACAGCCAAAGGAGTCCAGGGCAGAGATCAGCTCACAGCCAACCAGCCAGCCTGTCAGTCCAGGGCCATTACCCCGGAAACAGCCTGAAAGCTGGTGGTCCAAGGGCCTCTTTGAGGTAGGGATGGCGGGAGGTGGTGGGGCGCTCACGGTGCTCATTTTCATTCACGTCCCTCCCTCCCTTGGGGCTGAGTGAAGGACAACCGTGTCCCCTCTGACTGCTGAACCCCAGACCTGCTCCTCGAGGGACATGAGCTCTTTCCTCTTCAGGCCTGTCTCTCTGTGGGTTCCAAGTTCATGGACACAGAGGTGTGGCACCCACAGGGCTGTGGCACAAAGACAAGGTGGCTTCTGGAGGAGACAGGCTTTCAGGGATGTTCACACAAGCCCGGCTGACGTCCAGGAGGAGAAACCCCGAGTTGTGGATCCGAGCTCCACCCACAGCGTCCACAGCCCATTTATTTACTCCAGGCGTGGGGAAAACTCGCAAGGGGCCGAATGGGAATCAGCAATAGATCAGAGGGCGGAACCCTCCCAGAGGCGCCCATGGTGCCCACACCCAGGCGGTGCCTGCTTGCTGTGTGCCAGGCGCCGGTTCACACAAGTCTCATTCCTGGTGCCCCAAACGAGCTGGCAGGAGCGGCTGTGTTGTACCCATTTTATACACGAGAAAGCTGAGCCTCAGGGAATCCACCCTCTCTAGACCTGGGCCTTCAAATGGCCACTGAGGGCTTGGCAGGGGCAGGTAGAGGTGGGGAGGGGGACAGTGACAGGTGACCATATCCCCTATCTGTCCTTCAGCCTGAGAAATGTCCACAAACTCTACTGACCCGTATGGACAAGAGCTTCCACAGCTACAGTTTAAAAATCAGACAGCTCACTTCACCAAACCACAAACCAGTGTTGCCACCCCAGGGCGGGGGACAGCTGCCTTGACTGGCTGGTGTTACCAATGACCACCAAATAATCCCTATCCGTGAAGTGGCGAGTCCCTCCCAAATGCCAGCCCCTTCCTGTGCACGATGTCATCTGCCAGGCCCCCAAGAAGCCGTCTCTGACAGCCCCTGCTGGGCAGAGGAAGCCGAACCTCAGAGAGCTGAAGCTTTTGCTCATGTTCAGAAAACGACAAAGTCAAGGTCGTTTTCTAGAAAGAAAAGGTCATTTTCTTTCAAGGTTGATACCTAGAAAGTTTGTCCAAGCCCCGCCCCTCCCCAATGTCTGGATCCGAATCCCTGCACCCCGTCAACAGGTTACGTAGCAAAGGGACTTTGCAGATGTGACTAAATTAAGGATCTTGAGGAGAGGGGATCGTCCTGATGCGATCGCAAGAGGCCTGCGTGAGTCAGAGAAGGTGTGGTGAGGGAAGCTCAGGGGGATTCGGAGGTGCTAAGCTGCTGTTTTTGAGGATGGAGGAGTGGGGGCCACAAGCCAAGGAATTCAGACAGCCTGCAGAGGCTGGAAATGGCATGGACTCACCCCTAGGGCCTCCAGAAGGAGCACAGTCCTCCCAACCCCCCGGCTTTCATCCACTGAACCCACTTCGGACTCCCCCCCTCCAGAACCGTGGAATAACAAATGCAGGCTGCTTTAAGCCACTGAGTTAGGAGTAATCGTTACAGCATCGCCTGGGAGCTAATACACTGGTCGCCCTCTCAGCCACCAGACTCTGATGCTTCCGCTTGCTTTTGGTTGTTGCTGAGCGATTTTTCACCTGGGATACCAAAGAACACCGTTTCTCCCTGCTACAGTGAGACGCTGGAAAGCATTCCCTGCCCCACCCCCACCCCGCCCCGTCATCTCCATCCTCCATCGAAGAGAAGCGGGGTTAAGTGGCCTGCGCCCCTCTGGATGGAGGGACAGCTGGGGAGGAAGGGCAGTAAATGTGCATTTCAGGTTCGCCAGCAGACCTGGCCTGGCCCCCAGCCTCCTCACTGAAGGAGCAGATGGGAGGCAGAATTCCTTGGTGTCCCCGCCGTCTCCAGGGGTCACTCGGAGCTACCTGGGGTCTCACCCACTCCTCAGACTCCCCAGGACGGCAGGCGCCTCGCCATCCTGTCGTCTGGGGTCCCTCCTGCAGGGAGCGCGGCGTCAGGCCTTAATGGGGTGATGAGTCGGCGGAGGCGTCAGAAACACTGAGTTCAGCTCCTGGAGGACGACTGGGCTGGCACCGCGAGACGGGGGAGGCCACAGCTGGAGACGGGGAAATGGGCCTTTGGGGGCTCGGTGGAGCCTCCACCGGCCCCAGGGGGGCTGGGTGGCCGGGCCGCCACTGGCCCCCGGTGCCTCTGAAAGCCCATTACTTGCTGCCTCTGGCTTGGGAGCTGGGAGCAGAGCGTTTATCAGCGCAGATTGGGCCCAGCGGATCAATGGCCCGGTCTCTGGGCTCCGCCACCCCCTCCCTCCCCTCCGCCGGCCCCTTTCCTTAACTAGCTATGGGCGCCAGACCCACAGCGGGCCCTCGGCAGCTGTCAGTCAAGGGCCATGAAATATTCATCTTTTAATCTTCTTCGGAGACCTGCCCAGAGTTCTGGTGGGGGCAGGACGGTCTTTGAAAACTTGTAAAGGCTGAGGGGGGCGAGGGGAGGGGAGGGGAGGGGAGGAAGGGAGGGGAGGCAGCTGAGGGCAGAGACGCTGCAGGGGACAGCCGAGAGGCAGCCCAAGCCCCTGGAAGGGCACTGTCTCCCAAGATCCCCACCAACCAGCGGCGTTTCCATCGACTGTGCCCCGGGGCTGCTGGACCTGTCCTCACCCACTCGGGGCTTCCGGCCTCTCAACGCCCGTGAGCACCCTGCACTACTGGCCGGCCCGGTTACTCTTCCTAAGCCTTGCCTCGGACAACAGCTTCTGGAAATCACCATGCCAGGTTTCCTTTTTCCTAAAATTTTCACTAGAATAAATAGATTCTATAAATGCATATAAATGAGTGTGATGTATATTAATCAAATGAAAAACCTATATGTATACATTTTTACATCCCCTGGAAATACATCCCACCCTTTGGAGACTCCTGCGGCATCTACCTTACTTCTCCAGCACGAGGAAGGCACTGTTGCCTCCGGTTACAGATGGGGAAGCTGAGGCTCAGAGAGGTGCAGTGACTTGTCTAAAGTCACACAGCAGCAAGGACAAATCCCAGGTTGAATCCCAGACGTCTGCACTATAAGCACAAACACTGCTTGTTTTTAATCACTTGTTTTTGGGATGTTTGGGGAAAGCTCGTTGCCTAGGACTTCCACCTTCCGCTCTGCCTCTTTAGTATGTGACACAGAGACCCTTCCTTTTTTCTGTGTCAAATTCTGCACCGTCAGAAAACGCACGCCCCCTCCACCTCGCCCTCCCAGAGCGTCCCAGGAAGAACAGGGCTCAAGGACGGTCTCTCGGATGGACACGCAAGCAGCCGAGCAACCTAGAATTCCTTGAATTGCGCTTCCCACCCCCGGACCCGCCATCGGGTCCTGCTCAGTGCAGTGCCCCGCTCTGCTTGCTGGCCCCTCTCGCCTGCCTCCCTCTCCCCAGCAGGGCACCCTCTCTCTCAGCTGCGCGTCCACAGCAGCCTCCTGCACTGGCCCCGCTTCCACGGCTGGGTGTGTGGACACCAGACCCCAGCAGACCCGGCATTCTGCCTGTGCATTCTCCCACAGTGCGGCACGACTGTGCCTCCTTCCGCACCTCTGGATAACGGGGAGAGGCGGCCTGCGGCTCGAGAGAGATGACGCCCGTGCAGCCTCTGTCTAGGCCTCAGTGTGTGGTCAGTATACATGTTCCATGACGCCCATCAGGAGTGGGGAGAATCATGGGTCACCCCCAACCATGGGCTGTCCAGGTGGCCTCGCCCATGGCTGGGGACCGCAGATGCCATCTAAGCTTCCCCAGCCCAAATAAATGGTAGCCACAAGCCCCAAAGTCTGCTCCCTACCCCCCGACCCCCACCCCACCGAGACTGCACAGACGGCCCCGAGCTCCTGAAAGTGGAGCTTTTCCAGCGGCTAAGAAAACAAGGTCCGGCCTGGCCCACACGTGGCAGGTCTGGCCCCGAGGCCGGCCCTGAGGTCAGCCTGCGCCCATGTGATTGCTCCCTGACGTTTCCTCCCCACTGCCGCCCCCCACCCACTAGCCCTTTGCAGATCTCTGGAATAAGTGGGGCTCTGTCGGCGGGGACCTTCAGGTGCCACCGCCCAGCTGCCGAATCCTCCAGCCCTCCAGGCAGGTGGGCTTGAGTGCCGGAAAGCGCCAGCACTTCCTCCAGCCCTGCTGGGGTCAGGGATGGCGGCTAATTGGAGGATGCTGGGCTGATGCCTGTCTCCGGCTTCCTGCCGCCTTGCCCGGGGAGGTCACCATGGGCAGTGGCCCTCCACCGCCCACCCCCAGCCTCTGCGACGCAGGCAAAAGTTCACTCCCAACTGCAGGTGTTTAACTCGCCAGCGTGCAAATCCTGGCCTCAGCGTGCAAATCCTGGCCCCAGCGTGCAAATCCTGGCTCCTTGCTCTACTGAGGCCTCGTCTCTCAGTGTCCCCTCCAAAACGCACACACTGAACCCTTAAGAAAGGATACAAGAGCTGTGATAACCACTGTGGGAACAGGCCCAACTTTTTAGTGCCCATTCTATGCCAGTTACAGTAAATAGTGTATCAGTCAGTGCAGGCCAGCTGCTGTAACAAGCAACCCCCAAACGCACGGGCTTCTCCGTGGGCCAGCAGGGCTGTGCTCCACTTCCTCAGGGACCCAGGTTTCTTCCCACTCGCATCTTTGTCATCTTCAAAGGTAGCAATTCTCAAACAGTGAGCTGGCATCCAAACCCCTGGAAGGCTTGTAAAAGCACAGGCACTGTGCTCCCCCTCTAGAGTTTCTGCTCCAGGAGGCTGGAGGGGGTCCCCAACATCTGCATCTCTCACAGGTTCCCCACAAATATTGGTGCTGCTGGCCCAGGGAGCACGCATTGAGAGTCACAGGTCCAGGGTATGAGAACCGGTTTTCGCATCCAGCTGGCAGGTGAGGGGAGAAAGGCTGTGGAGGGTCATGTAGGAATTTTCGTGATAAGGCTGAACCCACCTGTGGGAAGATGTCATTGCCCGCACAAGGTCACACAGCTAGTGGGAGACAGAGCTGGGTCTAAATCAGCTCTGAGACTCAATACGCAGGAGGTGATGGCGAAAATAACACAGAACATGGGGGTCGCTCCTCACCTGGGGTCTGTTAGCCAGAGGCAGATGGGGCGTTAGGTAGGACGCAGGGTGAGGCTGTCCAGGACCCAGAGCAGGCCGGAGCTGGGGCTCATGGGAGGGGAAACGCCAGCCTTAGAGGAGAGGAGCCTGGGATGTGACTTTGAGGAAGGTGGCTGGTTCTAGCAGATGGAGCACACGTGGGAATTCGTGAGTGAGGTGCAGTGATCGTCACTGTTCAGATGGGCAAACGGAGCCTCAGCCAAGCAAGTACTTGGCCAAGGCCACACAGCTGTGAGCCGCAGGCTTCAGCCAGAGCCCAGCCCTCCCTTCAGTGGGGGCAGCTGCTTCCTCCCAGCGGGGGGCGGGCCACTGCCCTGCTCCCGCCACAGCACGCCTGCCAGGCAGATGGGCCTGTGTTTGCATCCTGCTCTCCCACCTGCTCGCTCTGTGGCCTCAGACACATGACTGCCATGTCTCTGAGCCTCAGTTTCCTCATCTATAAAATGGGGCTTCACGGCAGTGCTGGCCTCACATGGGAAATGAGCGATGTGGCCAATGCCTTCACTCCTTTGTTCACTGACTGTTGACAGCTCACTGTGGGCCAGGGCTACTCTAGGCTGAGAATGGAACCAAGCCCTGGCCTCGGGGGCACGCACCATCTAACGGGGACACAGACACTAACTAAACAAAATCAATAAGCTGAGATCTGGGGCGTTGAGTGAGGCTGAGTGGTCAGGAGAGAAATAAAGAAGGATGAAAAGGGGGTGCTGAAGCTGGTGGAGTTTGGGGGTTCTTTTGTCCAGGGTGGTCAGGGTAGGGGCTGCTGGATACTACAGCAGGGTGGGGTGGGGGTGGGGTGTCAGGACAGCTGTCTGGGGGTGACGGGCCGGAAGTGAACGTGGGAAAGTCGGCACGGCAGAGGGTTTTTGTATCAGTCAGGGCCCAGGCCCTCCAGAGAGACAGGACCTGTCCAAGAGGAGATTTCTTTACAGGAGTTGGTTCACTGAGGGGATGGTGGGGAGCTGGCAAGTCTGAGGAAGCACTGGGAGCAAGCCAGGACTTCATGCCACGTCTTAGAATCACAGCCAATTGAGGCAGGCGCTGAGGAGGTGAGGAAGTAGAGGCAAAAGACCGGAGGTGGCGTGGCGGCAGGTAGATGCCAGAAAGATGGACGTAGGCAGAAATCGAGATTGTGGGGGTTGCAGTTCCGGGTCAGAGCAAGGCTGGGGTATAAGCATGAGTGGGAGTGGGGAGCACAGGGTGGGGGCTGAGATCTCTGGAGGGGAGGGAGCCAGGAACAGAGCAGTGGGTACTGGGGCAATGGCCACGTGGATGCTGAAGGCATCGGGGACTGGCAAGGAAGGACAGTGCAGTGGGTGCAAGTGAGGCAGGACCTTCCTGGCATGAAGGGGAAGGAACACGGAGGGCAGGTAGCAGTAACCAGCACCGTGGAGGTGGGGTGTCGCCTGGTGTGAGCTTTAATGAGGGAAGATTTCAGGACAAGGCAGGGACAATGGTCACCCAGCCACTGCCCCCCACCCCCAGGCCCAGTAGTAAGCAGGGAGGGGAGAGGAAACCCCATCAGTTGACAAGGGCGGGGAAGCAAGATTCGAAGAAAGGACCAGATTTTAGTTAGAACAAGGGAGCAAAAGGAGGTTAGAGCTAACAGGAGAACTTCCTGAGGACAGGTCGGGGGTGGGCGGCCGGAGGGAGGGCTTCAGGTGCCCGGCAGGTGTGATGTCGGGTCCTACCAGGGGAGGACAGAGCCCTGAGCCTCCAGGGGAACAAAGACGGACCTGGGATTCTCCCTGAAAAGGACTGGCGTGGCGTGTGGGATGCAGTAGTTGCTTGATAAATGGCTGCTCCATTGCCACGCCCCTCATTTCCCATGCAGGCAACACTACCGCACAGTGGGCGGGCACGGGTGCCGGGCCCTCCCTGGCTCACAGTCTCCCCCTGCCACTCAACCGGCTGAATGACACCAAACGAGTGGCCCCATGTCCCTGAGCCTGGCTCTCCTGCTCTGTCATTTGAGGCCCATCGTCATCTGCGCTCCCAGAATGGCTGGGAGGGTCACACAGCCCCTAGCTCTTAGCGTGTATTACATCACAGACTGGGCCTCTCTACCTAGCAGGGACCCTTGACCTCTGAGAAGTCACAGCAAGCACTTCATGCCACCTGACTTGCTGTGTGACCTCAGACAAAACACTTCCCCCTGGGCCTCAGTTTCTCCATTCTGTGACATGGGTGATGGCCGAGCCACTGCTGTCTTGGGTGACAACAGACATGCAAGAAACCCCATTGTAGAGAGCTTGGAGGTCCAGCACGGGGCCACCAGGCAATGTGGGCAGCACTGGGTGCCTGCACGGTGCCTGTCCTGACCAAGAAGCACTATAAGCATGCAAGACACACCAGACTCGGTGCAAAGTAACTCAGATGGCTTGCTCCTTCTATATCGATTACACGTTAAAACAATAACATTTTATACAAATGAAATACCTTATTAAAGGTAATTTCATCATGTTTTGTGGTGGTTGTTTCTGTTCTTTCACTCTGTTTTTGGATGTGGCTGCCAGGAGTTTGCGAATTGCCTCGATGGCTCACATGGTACCTCCGAGTCACACCGCTGTCCCAGAGCAGGGGCTGGTAAGCTGTGGCCCGGAGGCCCCCTCTGACACACGGCCTGCCTTCCTGCCACTCGTGAGCTAAGAGGGGCTTTGATATTTTAAATGGTTGAGAAACGAATTTAAAAAGAAACATATCTCATGACGTGGGAAAATGGTACGGCATTTGGAACTCGGCACTTACAGAGCATCGCAGGACAGCCTGGTCCACTCGGCCGCGTGCCGTCCGCGGCCACCCCCATGGAGCGAGGAGCTGGGAGCCCGTGCCCAGCAGAGCTGAAACTGCTCTCCTGAGTCCTGCTCAGAAGCATCATGTCTCCCCTCTCCCGTGCACACAGCCCGACTGTGGAAACCATGGGGTCTACAGATGCAGGTTAGGTGGCCTCAGCTCCTCATTCAGTGGGTGTGAGGCCAGGCCCAGGAATCTGCACTTTCATCAGCAGCCGCGAGCCTTGGCGGGGGCTCCCCGCTCTCTGCCAGGCACAGCACTGAAGCCCCAAGAGCCTCACTGCGTCTAACACTTGTGGGTCAGACCCAGGCACCAGCCCTGCTGGACAGAGGAGGAAACTGCGGCTCAGGGTCGACAGGCTTGACCCCGCACCCGACCCAGGGGGGGCTGCAGATGCCCTTTGTTGTCCGGCAGAGGAACGAGCCCACCCGTCCCGGCCCTGCGGATGACGCGGGGGCCTTTGTGCTGGGCCGGAATGTCTTCCTGCCTTTCTCTGCTGTGTTTACCCCGGATGCCGAGGGCTGTGGGCTGAGCGGAGATGCCTCCCAGGGGGCCGCCTCGAGGAGGGCTGTGTGTGGCGTCCCGGGGGTGGGGAGGAGGGGGCCGAGCCGGCTCCAGGCGGAGCTGTGATTTAATAAGCAGACACTTAGGGCCCTGATGCAGGGCCCAGCCCACGCGGGACGGCCCTCTCCGCTAATTGTCCATCGGCTGCGTCGGCGGCCGCCGTCCTGCCGGCGTCTCCTGGCTCATTAGGGAAGGGAAGGGGGGGGCTCTGGGAAGAGCCCCCTCTAGCTCCAGCAGCTTCCGAGATTTTATCGCATCGGACAGCACAGTTGCCTTAGCTCATCTACAGGAGGATTAAAACAAGGTCAGTCCTGTCCTGGGGGTCACCCCCCAGGCTCCCTTGGGAAGGACACAGGACCTGGGTTCAGATCCAGCTCAGGCCGTGGAATCATGAGCAAGAAACTCAGAGCCTCTGGGCTTCGGCTTCCCGGCGGCAAAACCGTGATGGCAGAGCATCTCCCCTCCAGAGGCCCGTGGTCTCTGGAGGCCGGTGGTCTCCGGAGCCGGGCAGCCTGGGTTCAGCCCCAGCTCCTGCCCCAGAGAGGACGAGCTGTGTGACTCGGGCCAGTGAGCAGACCTCTCTGTGCCTCTGTTTCCGCGCCTCTAACAGGGACACTGTGGGGTTTCAGCGAGTCCCTGGAGAGGCCACCACCAGGGCCTGGTCCCTGCACTCCTGCTGTTCTCTCAGAATGTCGTCAGACAAAAACGAAGAAGCGGACTCTAGAAAAGTGCGACAATAAAGATGGTTTTTACTCATCGCCCTTCCTCTGGGGTGGTCAGAGGCAGAGCAGAGCCCGGCTGGCTGCTCCCCAAACCCGCTCGCTCGTCCTCCCGAACGGCACCAAACTTCCCCGCCTTTCTGCGGTTGGGCGGGGCCGTGTGATCGGAATTGGGAGCCTGAGCGCCAGGGCTCACCCCGTCCAAGCCTCTCCCAGGGGCCTCCCTCTCTTCCCTGCGCTCCATCCGTCTTCTGTTCGGAGAAGATGCTCGGGCAGAACAGGAAGCTGAGTCCAGGGTGGAAGGCCCCCAGGGGCCCAAGGGGACTGCAAGGAGTGAGGCCCTCCCTTCCCCCACCCCTGCCGCCCACCCCTAGAAATGAGCAAGAAACAGATTGTTCTGGGACAAGGCACAGGCATTCTGGAGCTGATGTGGCTGCTCGAGCAACTAGCCCACCCTGACGAATACACAGGTCAAGAATGTCCCAGGCTGGGAGGCAAGGCCAAGGTTAGTTTCTGTGGACAGCTGCTGTCACGACCTAGGAAGGGCATCGAGCCACAGAGCAGACATGGCCAGTGCTGCTGGATCGGTTAACTTCTCTCCTGTGAGACCTGGTCAAGTGGCGGAAGTTCTCTGAGCTGCCATTTTTTTCCCTCGCAAAGAGAGACGCAGAAGAGCTTCCTAGGCCGTAGCTGCAAGGGTTACCCAGAGTGTGCATTTGCAAGGGTGCCTGGAACACCCAGCACGGGGGCGGGGCTTCCTACCTGCCATTCCGTCCTTTCCCCGTGGGGGCAGCTTGTGCCCTCGGAGGGGCTCATGTCCCAACCCCCGAGCTGTCATCTGCATCAGAGCTGTCACCCTGGACCGGGGTATATGTCATCCTGGCCCCCGTGACAGGTTGGGTGTGGAGGTGTGGGAAGGGCGATCTGCAGAGACTGCCCACAGCTCCGCTTCTCCCCGGGATCCCCCCATGGCCCGGCAGTCCTCGGCTGGACCAGACGGGAGGCTGCCGCGGTTCCTTCTACCGGGAACGCTCTTCCTGCACTCTCTAACTGCTAGCTCCTTGCCACCCTCGGGCGTCGGAACACCATCTTTTGCTGTGTATAAGGCGCACACATGTTTTTGGCCCTACTGTGCAGGAAAAGAAAATCTTTCATTTTAATTTTTTTTTAAAGATTTTATTTATTTATTTTTGGGGGGGGGGAGAGAGACAGACAGACAGACACAGGGACACATCAATGTGCGGTTGCTGGGAGACATGGCCTGCAACCTAGGCATGTGCCCTGACTGGGAATCGAACCTGCGATGCCTGGTTCGCAGCCCGTCATTTTAATTTTTTAACTCAATTGTTTTAGTTCAGCAACAAAACCTACTATCATATCCCAGGGTATTATGTTGCATATGGATATTGTTATTGCTTTCTCGAGTTACACCTTTAATGCATAAACATAAATAAAGGAATTAAAAACATTTATATAGATACAGAATTAGTACTACCCATGTATAACGCGCATCCTTATTTTTCCCTTAAAAAATATGTATTATACATGGCAAAATACGGTAAACGGCCTGTCGCACATCCGAGCTAAGGCAGATCTGCTGGTCGGCTCTGCTTCCAGAGGCGACACCTTTCTCTCACAGTGACCCTTGTGCCAAACGTAATGTCACGTTTATCTATGTGCTAACTTACCCACTGTCCCCACGGCACACATGCCTGGAAAGCAGGAACAGTATTTGTGTCTTGGGTCCTACCTGCCGGGTTCCCTGGTTTCTCCCTGGCGCCCAGACCAGTGACTGATGGTGGAATCGCTGAATAAAGGCCAGGCTTCCACACGGGCCCGCTGAAGGACCTTGAACAACGACTTATTGAATCGTAGTGAGTTTCATTTAGAAAATATACAAAAATTGTATTATCATGAAAAATAAAGGGTCTTTTTAAAAGGACTGTTCAGCGCCTGGCATACAGCAGGGACTCCATAAAGGGTCGTCTCTGTCGGTGCTGTGGGCAGGGGCACTGTGGGCAGGGGTGCTGTGGGCAGGGGTCTGTGGGCAGGGGCGCTGTGGGCAGGGGCGCTGTGGGCAGGGGTGCCATCGGAGGTCTTGGGTGAGGGGTCCTCCGAGTGGACCCGGAGCCAAGGCTCGTCTACGGTGAAGGTGACCGTGCAGCCCCAGCGGACAAGCACAGAAATGTGGCAGAGGGAAGACGCAGGCAGAGGGAGAGGCCTGGCTCTCCTTCCCTGGAGTACGGACAGGACTCAGGGAGCTGCTTCTAACAGAGAGTGGACAGCAAAGGTGCTCGTTGGACAGTGTGTGCCTTCTGAGACTAGCTCACAAAAGGCGCTGGGGCCTCCGCCTTGGTCTCCGTGTGTGTGCCTCCTGCATCACTCACCAGGAGCACCCGGGAGACCCCCAGCTGTGCTGTGGAGAGGTGCAGGCAGTGAGCGGCTGAGGCTCCCAGCCCAGCGCCGTGGGAGGCGGCGTGGGAGCCGATCCCCCAGCTCCGGTCAAGCCTTCACACTGCAGCCCTGTCCTGAATGGCGCCCTCAGTAAACAGTCTGCACCAGATCCACCCAACGAAGCCACGTCTGCAGTCCTGCCCCACCAAAGCAATGGAGTTGTAGGGCTCCGCAGCCTTAAGCCACTGAGTCTGGGGGGCATTTGCTCTGCAGCAATGGATCTCTGATACACCGCGCTGTGGAGCAGGCCCCACAGGCCCAGGTGGGGAGCTCGGGGAGACTGCATTCGGAACATGCTTCAGAGCTACACCCACTGAGGGGCGGAGAAGCTGGGTCCTTCTGCCCCAACACCCACCCACCAGTGGAAGAGGGCTGCTCCTGAAGCTCCAGCCTTTCTAGCGGACCCTCACTGAGGCCGAAGGAGAGCCCTCAGGAGGAGAGTAGGGTGATGCAGAGGAGTACACCGGACAGTGAGCGGTGGGTGAGGGGCTGCTGGTGGGAGGCTGACCTTGCCTGCTCTCGTGGTGGAAGTTCCAGATTTCTCAAGGTCCTCGCGTCCCCAGGTTTCTTATTTTCCCATAGAGGGGAACCATTAAGAGTTAGTAGGAAACCTTTGTTATTAGGACACATCTCCGAAGGTGAAAAAACACAAAGGAACTTCGCTTGACTCTCTCGAGAGATGTTTCCTAATAGTAAACCCAGAAATCAGAAGGACTCCCGGCTGGGGAGAGTAGAAGTTTGTTATTTTGTTTGCTTCTTTCATAAACTGACTGATCAGTGGCGTACAGCCCACATCCAGCGTCGCGCCTTATCCTGCCATTGAAACTAACAGCGCAGCACAATTAGGCCACGAGGGTCTCAGAACACGGCCTCTTTATATTACCTCATAAAATATCTAATATCGAACTCTGTAAATTACATCAATGCCTTTGAACAAACATCGAGTTCTTTTTAATAAATAAAATGCTCAAAATTATTTCCTGGAAGTGCATTTTAGACATTAATAACTGGCTTCAAATGAAATTCCATTTCATAGCGATAAGCAAATGTAATTTCTGAAAACTAAAACAGTGTGCAAGCCTTACCTGCTCCAGCAGGGAGAGGAAATGCTGAGCTAACGTAGCCATCAAGATATATAGCCTGCTACCTCTCGAGTAAACCGAATTCCACCCCTGAACACAGAGAGCTCAGAAATTCAGGCCCAAGGACATAAATATAAGGTATTTCCTGGAATTAGTTTCATATGGTTTATGCACTGCAGTTATCAATGGATCTGACATGACATCTTCGGCAGTTTTAAAATTACATGTTGTGCATCGGAAAAAAATACACACTTTTGTTGCATCTGGTCCTCTGCGTTATCAAAAGCACGTAGTTATTTAAGTGGAAAAAATCAATATTTCCGCATCATTAAAAAATAATGAT
Source organism: Tonatia bakeri (assembly GCA_004024845.1). Taxonomy (NCBI): domain Eukaryota; kingdom Metazoa; phylum Chordata; class Mammalia; order Chiroptera; family Phyllostomidae; genus Tonatia; species Tonatia bakeri. The sequence goes on along the minus strand of PVIA01003246.1, from coordinate 138,233 downwards.
TTCAATGGTATAAATCTTTGTGCTAGTCCTCCCGTCGAAGGGCAGCAGACGGTGGCCCGGGGACGCGGCTCGGCCCGCCGCTTTCCTAGGGCCCGCGAGCTAAGAATAGTTTCACGTTGTAAACGGCTGAAAAAAGCATCAGAAGATGTTGTGACATGCGAAAATCATATGACAGTCCAACTTCAGTGTCCGTAGATGAAGTTTGACGGCCTTCAGTCATGCCTGTCATTTCCATGTTGTCCCTGGCTGCTTTCATTACAGTAACAAAGATGACCTTAGGACCTGCAAAATCAAACATATTTCCTGCGTGGCCCTCTGCTGACAACACTGGCTGATCCCTGCCCTACTCACCCATCTCCACTCCAGGGAGCTGAAACGGGACGATTCGCTGGGGACTCAGGATGCTTGAGAGGGTCAACACTATCAGTATTGGCTTTCCGTACCACTCACTGCCCCAGTGCACCTGGAAGCTGCTCCGGACAGCGCTGGGCAGGGCAAGTGGTTTCCAAGGAACGGTTCCCAACCTGAGCCCCCGATGGTAAGAAAAGCGCAAACAAACACACCCCCACTCACACTCCAGAGTCAGTGCGTCCGAGTGAGGGCAGTACATGCACTGCCTTCACGAGCTACTGTACTTTAACCTCTGCAGACCTGCGCACGATCAGAGCAGGAACAACTGCGGCAGGGCGGAGTGGGGGGGATGGGACACCAGCGGCAGGCGAGAGCTTCGACGTCTGTTACAACTGTTTTTCTAAGCTGGGTAGCTCTAGTCTGGCCCCGTTCGCCTGAGGTCACTTAAAAAAACAAACAAACAAACAAAAAACTTGATCCTTATACTTTCTTCCAACTCTCTTTTTGAAAACCTTATTTAAAAAATTACAAAGCCTATGTGAGTTTATTGTGGAATGATTGTGAAACAACGCAAACAGACAAAAGCTGCACACTTCCCGAGACAGACGGCTAACAGTCCGGTCCGGTGACTCGTCCTCTGGGTGCGCTGCGAGCATGTGTGTGTGTGTGCATGCTTCGCCCTCCGATTCCGTGTGGCTCACGCAGAAGGCCGACATTTCTGCAGCCCGTGGAACCCTTCCATGTATTTAGCCGTTCCCCGTTGCTGGATGTTTCCGTTGCTTTCCAGCTTTGCTGCGTTTTGTTTTACCCTTCTCAACAGTGCAGGGGTGAGCGCTTTACAGCTACATCATCAGACTCATCTCTGAATATTTTCTTAGGATACATATAAGAAGGTAGCACTGGGTCTCTGAGTGGATATGTATTGTTAAGACTTTTGATACATATTATAAAACCTCCCTGGGGGAAGGTCCTTTCCTCCAGCTTCGTATGATAGTGGCTGTTACACGCACATGCATTCATCTGACATTTTTTTGAGGACCCACTGTGTTCCATGCATTTTGGAGGGACTGAGAATGTAAGCAAAAGAATGTGGCAAAGAACAAAAAAAGCAAAAATCCCATTTGTATACCTCGAATATGTTCATCTATTCGCCCACCAATCCATTCACCCACCTTCTATCCTCCATGCTTCTTCCATCATTCGTCTTCCCTCCACCCACCCATCCATCCATCCGTCCATCTGTCCATCCACCCTCCCTCCATTCTCCATGCATCCATCTATGGATGGGCGAATGGACGGATGGATGAAAGGATAGGATAGGCCAGGATACCTGTATCATATACGTGAACGTATCACAATTGGAGGGAAGACCAGTGAGATTCTTAACTTAACCTAGAGGCGCAAACATAGCACTTTCCCTTTTCTCATTAAATCCAGCATTCCAGAGGAACTGATTCTCCCCCCTCAACAATCCTGGAGGTAGTTATTATCCCACCCAATTTCCAGAGGAGGGAACTGAGACTCAGAGAAGTTATCACTGCCCTGAGGTCAAACAGCTAGCAAGTGGCCACACAGGTATTACGAGCCCCATCTCATTCAAAATCTTCAGCACGAGCACTGTAACCTGGGAATTGAGAAGAATGTCCTCCAACCCCAAAGAAAATATCAGGATGAGAGGGAAGAGAGAGAGAGAGAGGGAGGGAGGGAGACAACTAGCCAGTTTCTCTGTAAGTAAAAGGGCTGGAAACGGGGGAAGGGATTAATGACGAGTGGGCTCCAAGGAGACAAAGCCCTTCCATGTGAGATGACCCGATATGACAGAGTGGAGGCTGTGCATCCGCACACGTCACGCCCTCTCTCCAAAGCCACGGTTATTTATCTGCCCGAGCTCTTGTTTTTTCCTTGCTTTCAAGTGAAGTGCGCAAACATTCTCACTTCAAAGGGAAAAAATCCTCATAAATGTCATCTTGCTGCCGGCCTAGAAGAATGGCATCCACAGACCCTGAGAGTGCGGTGGGGAGGCGGGGGCAGGGGCAGGAATCCCCGGCACATCTGTGATGAGAGGGAGAGCGGCCACGGCCGCTTCCCCTAGAAGGGAGGTCAGCTCCGAACGAGCCCAGCTGGGCGCAGGCCTGGCATCACCTAAGTTCAAGTCCCGACTACGCCTCTCTTTAGCCAGACAAGCTTCCCCACCACCGAGCCCTGTTGTATTTTGCTTCGGTGTTGGTGAGTTTCCATCTGAAGTGGTTACTTTAACAGTAACCGCCGTAGGGGGTCATTGTCAGGATCTTAGAAATCAGCAAACGGAGAGCGCCTCGCGCAGTGTCCGGCACACGGATCCTTAGCAGACAGACACCAGCTGTTGTCTCGGAGCATCTGTGACATGGGTGGAGGTTGGCTTCATTGGGATGCCACTGCCTGTGATAGAAGGTGCGTGTGTTGGGAGGTGAGTTCTCGTATATGGGACCATTCCACGTGTAAATGATCAGGTGAGATGCAGGTCCCCAGCTAAGCAATGGGAGCCTGGAAGGCAGGCTGTAGAAACTGAGCTGACACTGCTGACTGGAGCCCCAAGATTATTCCCACTGCCTTCTTGGCTACCTCCCACCAGAGACACTGGACAGCCAGAAACACACATTGTCAGCCTCCCTTGCAGCTACGGGGTTCAGAAACATAAATGGAAGTGTGCTGGGGAGACTTTTGGAAACTTTATGCTTTGATAAAAAGGGACAGCTGTAACTAGCAAAGTCACTCCTGGGAGAGACTTCTTCCCCTTCTGGGATTACAGAAAGTGACCATTGTGGCCATGAGGGAAAGCCCAGGAGAATTGCAATAGTTCCCAAGACTCACTGACCCCATGCCAACCACAACCTACTAACAGGCTGCTTGTTATTTGCTTGACTTAAGCCACTGGAGTCAGGTCTTCTACTATTCGTATTCCCAGCTAATATAAACTCACGAAGAGAAGTCCTTCCTCCCTTGAGGCCCGGCTCCCAGAAATCCCAACTTCAAGTAGCCTAGATATATCTGAGCGTACTTCCAGCTTGTGGGGAAATGCTGACTTCTGCTTTACCAAATGCCAAAAAACTAGGCAGAAAGACATGCTAATAATCCTTCAAGCCAAGACGCACATAACAGAGATGGGGCCAATTATCTGTCTGCTCTCTGTCCCCTCTGAGTTTATCTCCCTGCGTCACTGCAGAGCCTTCAGCAAGGTGGTTTTTAACAGCCCGGCCTGGCCTCTGACTTTCTACGGGGAAGTGGCAGTGCTGTGAACCTACACAGGCAAGACCCTTGAATGGAGGCTGAGGGAAGATGGCACCTTGGGAGAAAGGAGATCCTGCCTTCAAGATCTTCTTGCTTCCTTAACACCATGCTGGAGCAGAGGCTGACTTGGTTTAGGGGCCTGACGAGAACTTCACTGCTAAGAGCATCCTTTTCCAAGCAATTTCTCCCCTCAACTGACTCAGCTGTAACAGGAAGTTCATAGGTGTTTGGGTACCTCAAGGCTGTCGGATTGCTTGTTCAATTTCCCCCAAAGCCGAAGCACATGTCTATTTCGGATGCATTTCTTTACACTTCTCCCCTAGAGGAAATGCATTCTGCCACTGTTGTCCTTAAGCATTCACTCACGCGTGCACGGTTGATCGACTGATTAACTGACTGAGTCCATTAACATTTATCGAGCACCTACTATAGGCCAGATTCGCATTGAGTAGAATGTCAAGAATGACAAGTGACATGTTCCTGCCTCAGTAAGGATACAACATTCCGGATTCCATCCATTTCTTTCCCTCGACCTTCTGCAAAGCTTCCTCCCAATCGTTTCATTTCACAATTTAACACAATAAAAATCACAATTGTTACTGCTTTTGCTCCGAGAGCATCTGGTTACAGTTGCTCAAACAGTGCTCAGTCACTGTGCAAGTACATTTTAAAACACGTGTTGGTAAGTCCACAGTTCTCACTAGCGAATCCCCCCTGCCTTCACTGTGTCTTTACGGAGAGCGGGAGTGTGTCAAATGGGACGGACCGCAAAACCTTTATAGTCACTTCAGAAGGTGGGGGACCCATTGTCCTGCTGAGGACACACGACCACATCACCACCTGGTGGCAATGTTTCACCCGAAGCCACGGGAGAAAGACGGCTGAGCGACCCCACACTTGAGTCTTTGGTGAAACTTACGAATTGGAAAAAGATTCTTTATGGATGGAGCTGAAAGAGCCCAAGAGCCCACACAGGATCACATCTCAGTGACATCAGAAATCCAGATCAGTACTCCCTAACCGCAATCTCCACCTGCCACAGTCACGGTGAGCGGTAATGTGCCCAGCTGAGAAGGGCTTCTCACGTGTCTGATTCGGAGATATATTACTATTGCCTCCATTTTACAGCTGAGAAAATGAGGCTCTCAGAGGTTACGGTGCAGAGTTACCGTAGGCAAAGCGGGATCCAAGACCACGTTTGGTAATGTTCAGACACTCACTTTCCACACTTAGGGAGGGCATCGCTGTAGTTCTGCGTGCCATGACAACTCAGAAATCAGCTGCATCCGTCAAGGTTATGTCAGAATGCAATGGTTTCAAGGTGAGTAAATACAATAAAGAAACAAGTGACATGTCACCATCATGGGACCGCACAGACTCCATGCTGGCTGACTGCACACAGGACAGGATGGCCCTGTCTTAGGTCCCCAAAATGGTGAATGGTGATCTCGTCATGAAAGTCCAACACGAAAGCTCCAGACCAACTTGGTCATAATGTCATACCCTCCTGGTCCACGAAGAGCACGGTTTTCTTCCCTTTCTGCAGAGCTGAGAAAGCAGCATCTTTAGCTCCGGAAAAGAGCTTTTCAACCCCTGAGTCGCGGACTCTGGTTTCCCAGGGCCAGTACGGGACACCCGGACGGGTCTGGCCCCTCTACATGAGGATGAAAAGGAAGCTAATCATAGAAAGGGGGACCACCTGCTGGGTCAGCCGTTATTCCGTGAATTACATGAATGAACCCCACGCTGGTGGGGGATGTTGACAGTGGGGGAAGCTGTGCGTCGGGCGGGGCAAGGGATGTACCAGAAACCTCTGTGCTTTTTCTTTCAATTTTGCTGCAAACCTAGAACTACTCTAAAAAAATACAGTTTACTAATTTTAAAAACTAAAAGAACAAACATCGTGTCCTTGTGGACATGTTGCTAGGGCTTCTCCCAGGCCCTTGGAAGGAGCCTGGGCAGGTGAGCGATCCCGAAGCTTAAGTGACATCGGCTGCTTCTTTGGAGAACACGTGGAACTGAACCGAACAGGCCCGGGAAGCGACGGGACTGGTGTTTAGTTTAGTAAGTATGTCCCTTGAGCACAGAGGAAGGTGAAAACGTGCCGGCATCTCAGACCCGGGAGCAAGCCTGGCATTGTCGTTGGCGTTTGCAGAGGGGACGAACGAGGCTGGCCGTCTGCTGAATCAGTCACCCTGGGGATGGCAGAGAGCATTCCTACTGCTGGTACCAACGTCTGCCGAGCTTCTACTATGGCTCAGACAGTGCCAAGTGCTTAATACAACCTTTTTATTTCATCTTTGCGGCAACCCTATTATCGTGACCACGTCCTTTAGCGAAGAAGACACTGAGGCTCGGAGAAGTGAAGTGAGTCACCAGGAGACTTCGTCACACACAGTGAAGGAAGGACTCAAGGGACAGTGCCCTGGCTCCACGGAGTCACGCTGCCTTCATCCGGGACTTTGGGTGACACATCTTACCCTTGGCATTTTGCTATCCTTTGCACATTTAGGTGCAGGAGGATCTGCACTGAGGCCTTCCCTGAGGCCGTGCGCATAAAAATCAAAATGAGATCATGCAGTGGAGAGCTCCTTTTCTCGGCAAGGTATCACATGTGCTTGTTGGAATCCAATCACAAAAGAGCAACCACTAAAGGTCTTCAAACAGGGAGGTGAACAGAGGGACTCGATGGCCCAGAGGAGAGAAGGGCTGGGAAGCCAACGGGAAAGGGGGAAGCAACCCAGAAGCTGGCCAGAGCAGGCACCTGCCGTACCCTGGGGCTGGAAGGACAACAAGAGAAGGCAGTTTTGCCAGAGCCAGAAGTTGGGGCATCCAGAAGATGCCGGAGCCCTGGGAAGCGTGGCCACAGAGCTGATATCGCGGAGGAAGGAGCTGTCCTCAGGGAGAGGGGCCAGGGGGAGGCGGCAGCAGCTGTAGGAGAAGCCCTGGAAGCAGAGAGAGGAGTAGCACAGCCCGGCTTCTCCCCTTCTCCTCTCCATACCGCCAGCGTTCTGTTGACTCGCCAGCCCTTTCCGGGAAGCTCAGAAACCGGGCGCAGCACAGAAGGAAGAGGATGAGAAGTGGATTTGAAGGCAACCTTGCCGTGAACCACCCCTCACACAGGCAAGGTAACTGTCCTCATAAAAGACAAATGCAGGCTCTTGATGAACAAGAGGAGGCTGGAAACAGGGTTCTGAAATATCACTCAATCTTCCTTCTCCCCTGTGGCCAGAACAGGGGACAAGCAGAGTGACAAGACACAACCAGGAGGTCCTGCATTCCCGGGTAAGACTTTGAGTACGAGAAGACAAGGCGGAGCAGCACCTGGGGAAAGGGAGGAGGGTCATTTCCACAAGCTCTTCTGCCTGCGTACGTCCAAGCAGCAAAGAGGCCTCCAGGGGCAGGATTATTTCCATCCTAAAACAGAGAGAAGCCTCGGGTCGGACGGAAGTGGCCTGCCTCCTCTGAAGGGGCCTCTGGTCAGGAGGCACGTAAAGCCCAGCCCCGGGGTCCAGAGATGACACTGTCCTTCTGGCTCCCTTGATCCATCAGAAACGGACAGCCTTCCCGCACAGCAGTGAGCCGGCCAGCAGCCACTCTGGCCATCGCCTGCCGAAGGGCATCTACAGGAAGGAGGGAGGGATGGCACAGCCCCAGCCAGAAGCTACTAGTCCCACTTTTCTCTCCACCGGTGCCCTGCCCTGGGCCTCGAAGCACCACCAAGAGAGGCTCCTGAGTCCAGCACTGTCTGCCCCCATTGGCTCGCAAGCCCACAGCACTTCCCGCTGCAGCTGAAAGGATCCCCGTGCCTGGTACCTGGGGCGCATGCCTTCTCTTCCCCAGGGCTGCAAAAAACCCTACAGCTCCTTTCTGTCGGGCTAGCACGGACTCAGCTCTCAGCTCTCAGCTCTCAGTAAATGTCACTTCCTCGAGGAAGCCCTCGCTGATCACCGACCACCCCCCGCAAAGGGATCTGTCCCAGAGAACACCGACAGCACCCACTCACGTTCCCCACGACGTCCTGTCCTGTGCCACCGCTCCAGGACACGTCCTGTCAATGGCCAACCCCTGTGCATGCCACATCTACATCTCTGTCCAGCCCAAGTCCTCCTCCGCCTCCCTACCACCACCAGCCAAGTCCAGGCCACTGTCACCTTCCTCCTGGACTCCTGGACCAGCTGCTTCACTGGCCCCCTAGCCTTTCCTCTACTCATCTCGCCCCAGTCCTTCCCTCCACAGAGACACCCGGGATCTTTCTAAAATGTGCATCTCAGCCCTGGTTGGCGCAGCTCAGTGGATTGAGCACGGGCTGCGAACCAAACCATTGCAAGTTCGATTCCCAGTCAGGGCACATGCCTGGGTTGCAGGCCACGGCCCCCAGCAACCGCACATTGATGTTTCTCTCTCTCTCTCTTTCTCCCTCCCTTCCCTCTCTAAAAATAAATAAATAGATAATCTTTAAAAAAAAAACAAGTAGCTTCTCTATGTGAATGACCATAAAACATAAAACAAAATGTGCATCTCAGATTCCATCTCAAGTCCTTTTGCTGTCTCTCTGTTGGCTTCAGGATGGCGTGTAAACTCTTAGCATTCCATAAATTTTCTTTAAAAACCCACTAGACCTGGTCTCTGCTCACTTTGGGAACCCAGAGACGCGGCGGGTGCAGGAGATTGGGATGGAGGAGGCTGACACCCACCACACGGCTGCATCACACCCAGCACTGTGCTGGGCGCTCCCTGCTCACCCTGATCCCGATCCCGGCGTGTCCCCTACAAACGGGGACATGTCTATCTAACAGTCCTAAGTCTTGGGCTTAAAATCTTTTGGGTGGTTGTTCGACATATTTTTCAGAAAACGCATATGTGAACATATGCATTCCACTGAATGGTCAAACTAATTTCTTTTCAACTGATGGCAATCTTTGTTTTGTAATCAGGAAACTACAGGCCGTTTGTCCTGTGGCCACTCCATTCTGGGTGTCTGACAGATCGGCATCCCTACTAAGGGATGCCGAAGGCACCGAGCTCCCAGGCAGATGCGCAGTCACAACTCTTCAGGGGTCTTCAGGCTGGGCTGCCTGGGGCTCTTCTCACCCCTGGTAAACTTCCCAGTGTCCTGCTCAGCCCCCTCCCCCAGCCAGGTCCAAGGACAAAATCCAGCCAGGGGCCTTTAACGGGCAGAAATATTCATGCCACGTCCGGAAAACTAAACCCAAGGGACAGAGCCGATGCCTCTTGAAAGGAATCGGGGTGGAATCTCCGGAGATTAAGAAAATGACAGTGACCAAGCTGCGAAGGGGGAAAGGGTGACAAGACGTGGAGATTAAAGCAGCCGGGCCATCCATTATTTTGATTTGTGCTTCTTTTTATTATTAATATTATTTCAAAGGGAATTAAAGGGATGAATTAAGACTTCATTAGAGCCCGACAACTTGAGGAATATTAATCCGTCTTCCATTTGCATTAAAGCTTACGGATCTCTCCCGGGCCGGGGTGATGGAGAGCGAAGCCATTGATACTTGTCCGTCTCCCTTCCCGGGGCCCCTGGCCACTTTCCCTTTCATGCCTTTGTTTGACATACCGGCAAGAATCATGAGGTGTTGAGTATCATTAACTTCCAAACACCTACGAAATCAGTAGGAAAGTGCAAACATTTCGGACCCCGACCGTCTCTGCAAATGATCTGTCCCAGAGTCCTCCCCTTTGAGGATGAAAAGAAAGAGCGTGGTGGGCTGATCGTCCCGGGGAGAGGGGACTGCGTGAGCGGGAGGGGGACACGCAGAATAAATGAAAATATGATTGACTTCTTACCTCGGCCCGGCTCACACATGGTTCTGAGCATTTAATAAACAGGTTGACACTCTGAGGTCCCCTCATTAGGGGACCGTGGAGACGTGGATTATCATAAATCAGAAGGCCAGGTTATCAAAGCTTGTGATCTTTAACTGTGTCAGGGCGCCCTCCTGTCTGCTCAAATGGAGGCGGCAAGGTACAAGCTGCAAAGAATTAGCCACTGCCCTGTGATTTAATATACACACACCCCTGGAGCAGGCGGGAGGCTGGGCCGGGCAGGGAAAGGTGGCCCAGGTACCCATCGCAAGCACAGCTGCCTCGGGGAGCGGGGGACCTGGTACCTGGGCGACAGGGTGAGGGCTGATGCTAGTGAGGACTGAGAGACCTACGTGTTTGGTGAGATGGGAACGGCAAAGGGACATTGCTGTGGGATGTTAGGATTTCCCAGCCAGAAGGGGCATTGGAAACCCTGAGAGCCTGTGGTTTCCCAGCCTAGCTTCACATCAGAGTCTAAGGCAAAACTGAGATTTCTAATAAAGGCACATACATCCCTCTTAGAACTCAAACATCACATCTGGGAGAAGTGAACGCATGTATCCACAAAAAGACTAGCCAGCAAATGTTCACCACAGCTTGACCCAGAACAGCCTCAAACTGGAACCATCCCAAATGCCCTTCAAGGAGAGAGTGGCTGAAACACACTGTGGTACATCCATGCAAAAGGAATACTAGTCAGCAGTGAAAAAGAAACGAGCTCCAGAAGGTGGCACGACAGAGGTGCACCGCGGAGATCTAATGGTGGGGGAAGGAGCCCAGGCACAGGGACGCGACTCCATTTACCTGAAGTTCAAAGACAGGCAACGCCAACTGATGGTGTTGAAGGTCAGCACGGAAGCAGGAGAGGAGACGAGGAAGGAGCTTTCTGGGGAGGTGGAAATGTTCTGTACTCAATCCGGATGGCGGCTGCGGAAGTGAGCACATCTACAGAAGCTCACCAACTGGCGGTCCATCGTTGCACAGGTTACTCCGTGTGAGTTATGTCCCAGTGAAGTACTGCAAAAACAAACGACAGATGAATAAGAGCAGAATTCAGGGCCTTTGCACATGCTGCTCCCGTTGCCTGGAGTCTCCCTCCTCCCGATGTTTACAGGAGGCCCCCATCCTATCAGGTCTTATCTTAACCGTCGGCTCTTCAGAGGCCTCAGCCATGCACTGTGGCATCGCTCTGGTCTTCTGTTTTTGCTTTTTATTGTGTCTTCATATTCCTAATCATGCTCCAGAATTACCCTGTGGGTACTGTTTTAAGTTCTCAGCCTCTACCTGCAGCCCCATCACCACCAGACTAAACTCCTCAAGGAGAAGGGTCTTATCTGACGTAGCTAGTCCTTGCGCTGTGGCCCTCTGTGGCCCCGCCCACCCTGCTGCGCCCTGCGCTCGGCCCCAGCGCCGCCCTGCTGGAGCATGTCAGCGAGCACCCTCCTGGTTGCAGGGTGAGTGGTGGCCAACGGGAAGCCCTAGTGGGAGGCTGAAAGGAAAGGGGAAGGGGAGATTCGGGTGCCAGCACTGCTCGGTGAGGTCACTATAAGCTGGCTGTTCTCCACTGGGGGTAATACCCCCCAGGGGACATTTGCCAACGTCTGGAGCCACATATGGGTGTCACAACGAGGGGGTAGGATGCTGCTGGCACCTGATGGGTAGAGACCAGAGATGCTGCTAAATACCCTGCGGTGCGCGGGACAGCCCCTCCCCCCACCACAAAGAGTGATCTAGCCCCCAACAGTGTCAAGATGGAAAAAACCCTGTTCTAGACAAAGGTCACACGGCTCTTCGAAGGAGCCCCCTCTCCAGAGCTTTCTTCCTCCAATCCAGGTAAAAACTTCCCCCTTCCTTCAGGTCAAGGGGCCATAAAAGCCCCAGGATGCTGCACAATCCTTACACTCCCCAGGTCCCACCCACCCCATCTTAGCCCCTTCATGAAACTCAAATTATCCCGACCGGAGTGGGCTATCATGCTTCCTGACAGACCTCTGACAAATATATCCCCCCATTTCCAGCCGCTAATTGCCCAGTAAATAGCACTGAATATCTGCCGTATTAATTAAGTAATTAGTGAGTGAGGCTGTCCCCAGTTGATCCAGGTGTAGAAGTCAAAGATAAATCTTAGAACTTTAAATAAAAAATTCCTCAGGTGATTTTAGAATGATATTGCCATGTGTTAATGGGAAAATGAGGCCCGGGGATGGGAAACTACTTTCCAGTTTCACACCACTGTGAGCAGTAGCCTGGGGTCCAGGAAGCACCCAGCCTTGACATTGACCATTAATACCATGACCCTGGGTTACTTGTCCTGGATGATTTTTCTCATAACATTTCCAGTGACTTTGGGCATAATGCAGATTCTGAAGTCCACACTTTCTGGATATGGAAGAGAAACGTTTCATCTGTGGAATTTAATTCATTTATGCGTGGCAGGGCTCTGGCTGTCCAGAGGCAGAGGGGAAGCTCCACAGAGGGACCTTGGGCCCGAGGACAGAGATTCTGGCTCAGTCCTGGGTCCCATTACATCCAAGCACCTTGGCCTACCAAGATTCAATTTCCTTGTCTGGACATTGGACGTGACAGAACATACCACTTACTTCGTTCAACGGAGTCCAGGAGATGATGTCAGTCAAGGGCGTGGCCAGGTGCCGGGTGCAGAGGGAGACTGCGAGAATGGTGGGAATGGCTAAGGTCTCCAGTCCCGTTCTTTGCACTGAGTGGCAGAAACCCTAGAGCCCTCCCCACATGACTCAGCCAAGACAGCACAAATCCAAAAGAGCCCAAGATTCAGTCTGAATCCCCTCTTTCTACTCTTGGCTAAAACATGGGCTGTACAGGATCCAGTTCCAAACCACTGAGATCTAGACTGTAGGTTCAGATTGCTTACATAGGTTTAAACCTGCTAGCAGAAAAAAATCTGCATTCTTTTGTGAGCTTAAGAGAACAAGGCTTGCTCTGGGTTTTCTCCAAAGAACAGAATTCGGGGCTCACGTTTTTGTCTCCTCTCTTCACACCCACAGGAGAGCCTTTAACGCTAGGGAACTTCCACATCTTCCACTCAGAAAGAGTGAGTGGGCTGAGAGGAGAAAAAGGAGGAAACAAAAATAGAAGACCACCTCTGTCCCTCTGCAAGTTAGGGGCACTCTGGAGACCTGACCACGGATTAGTCTATAAAAGGGTAAGAACGTGTGCTTCTAGCGTGTCTTACAATTCGGCCCCAAGGAAGGTCTGGAGCAATGGCGAGGGTGAGGGAAGACTCTCTTGAACAGAGATGTAAACACAACGGCTCCAGTACTTGCTCACTCTGAGACTTGGGCTTCTCATCTGTAAAATGGGGCCATATCAGCACCTACCGCAGGAGGTCCCGGGAAGACTGACTGATACACGCAATGGCAGGAACTCTTCAAGACCGGCACATTTGTCTGCTGCCTCTTTCAGTTCACACTTTCTGTTGTTATGCATCGTCCCCAAGGACAGTTGTTTTAACTTTTTTCAGATTAGTCAACATTGCTCCTTACAGAACATTTGAACGGTATATAAAACAGCAAAGAAAGCAGAAGTCTCTGGAAAGCACAGCCTTCTAAGACTTCTACCATTAACGACAGGGGAATGCCTTTTCATGCACACTGCATTGGAATCCGCTGTGAAACTGAGTTTTAATCCAGCCACAGCACTGTGGGTTGTGGGGCTTACACAAGCGATTTAAGCCTCTCTGGGCCTTAATCTATAAAAGGGTGTATCTACTCCCTGGGGCTGCTGTAAGAAATTGCCACAAACCAGGTGGCTTTAAACAGAACTCTATCCTCTCTCAATTCCAGAGGACCGACATCCTAAATCAAGGGGTGCTCCTTCTGGGGGCTGCGAGGGAGAGTCTGTCCCTGCCTCTCTAGTTTCTGTTGGCCACTGGCCATCCTTGGTGTTCCTGCCTACAGACGCACGACTTGAATCTCTGCCTGCCTTCTCGTGGTCTTCTCCTGGATTCCTGTGTCTTCCCCTCTCATAGGACACTGGTCCTTGGACTTAGGGCACAGCCATACAATCCAAGATGTCGCAGCTCAACACCCCTAATTTAATTGCGTCTGGACACATTCTTTTTCCAAACAAGCTCACGTTCACAGGTTCCAGGTGGGCGTGTCTTTTGGGGGTAGGCGGGGCACCATCCAGCCCACGACAAACGGGAGTAAGAACGGGTGCTTTCCAGAGGTACCACGATAACAAGTCGAATGGGATAATGTATATGCAGTTCGGGGCACACGACAAATAATCAATACACGCTGTGCATTAATAATCTCATCTGAAGGGCATTGCTTCTTCCTGGAGGGATAAAGTCAGATATAAATAAACAAACGTAAATGAATAATTTTGAGGTTCATATGGGTGCCAAAAATGTGGTTTTCTTGAATTCTCAGTGAGCTCTCTCTGGTGTCTTGAAGACTTCAGTTTTGATATATTCATGCTCTGATTTCTCCCCCTCTCTTCCCTGTAGCTTCTCTCCTCTCCCTGGCTTTCCCTCCACCTGTCAGAGCTCAGCAGGTTGGCCACTTCACTCGGAAAAAATCCAAAACTTCAGAATGTGCAGATTCAGTTGAATCCATTAGGTGAATTACTTTTTATTTAGGATGAAAAGGTTACCATTCATTTCAATATGTAGCTCTTCATGCTTCTGTGACATTGAGGTTAAATGGAAATTCTTTACAGCTTCATTATTTTAAAGTACAGAGTTGTTCTTATTTTTGAACCTCATACATGAAAATCGAGACTTAGGGAAGAGCTGAATGAGAAGCAACTGTTCACTTCACAATGAGATTTGTCCTTGACCAAAAGATGTTCCTGGTGCCTTTCTGGAGACTTGGTTTATAAAAGGTGGGTAATAATAGAGCAAGAAAAACAACGGAGCGAGTGTCCCTAAAAGTGAGTCTGGGACTAGGCTATGTTTCCCTGTAGCTGTGTGGCATTGGCTGGTAAAGTAACCTCTTTGTGCCTTGATCTTCCTGCTGGAAAAGCGGGGGGAGGGTTTGGAAGAGATGCCTTCCAGCGCTTTCTTTCCAGAGCTCACCAGCCAAATGTTACCATCTCTCCATTCATCCCGCTGAAGAGTTAACTTCACGCCCTGTGCTAGTGGCCCCCAGAGGCGTTACACTTGAATTCAGCAAGTATGCTGCTGTCGAAACTCACAATGGCATTTGTTGACTTGGAATCTTCCGGGGCGTTTGATCTAAGAACAGGGTGTTCTGAAATGAATGAGCAAGACAGGAAATCATAACCCAAGCCACACAGGAAGCTAAATAACAGTCTCACACAACACATTCAAACTGGTCCCAAAGCTGTGTGTCCACCTGCCCAGGGGCAAGACCTGGGGGCACATCCAACCATGAAGCAGCAAGAACAACCCTTGTGGACAGGAGGAGAGTTGGCTTTCCTCATGAAGGAGCAGCTTAGACAGAGACTGCCTTTTCTAGTTCCTGGTCCTTCCCACCACGTCTTACACAGAACTGGTGCTTGGCGAGAATGCACTGCTGATCAACTACTCAGGAGAAAAGGGGGGCCGGTTTATCTTCTAGAGAACACTGACCGTCGGCAGAAATCTTCGTAAACTCAGGCGGCGGGAGGAAAGGTGGGCAAGGGTGACTACATTATGGATCCAGCCAGTGGCTGCCCAAGCGTACCGTACTCTGTTAATCCACCAGTCACCACTTAACCTCTTCCCTTCCCGGGGAAGCTCCATCAGCATCATGGTCATTGTCATCATCGTTGCCACCATCTTTTTTACCTTTCCTTCCTTCTCCTCCTCCTCCTCTTTCTTCCCTCTTCCCTCTTCCTTCTCATCATCACCATCCTCATCATCTTCATTATCCTCACCATCACCCTCATCATCTTCATCACCATCATCATCACGATCTCAGCATTGCTGCCATTTTTTCCAGTGTTTCCTTTCCATCTGAAAATATGCTAACTACTTTTTCCATTCATTTTCTCATACCCAGCACTGCAATCTTAAGGACATCTGCTTTTTTTTGTTTCCCCAGATAGACAGATCTTGAGAAGAGGATTAGGGTGCAGTTTCTTTGAGAGGTGATCCCAGGAAATAGGTAGGAAAGCAAAATTAAAGGCCACATTAATGAGTAGTCAATACTGAGAGTAACTGGGGCACGGTCTAGACCTGAACCTCCTGAGAAGCTGTGAGAGCACGCTGCAGGACCTTTCCAGTGAGTGAGCAGGGTGTTTGCCCACCTCCCACCCCTCCTGGGGGAGGCTCCTCCTGGTACACCAGGTAGCACTACTCACTGGTACTTCTGATCTGCCCCACCTAGAGCTCAGCACATATCTGCAGTCAGAGAAAGCCCTTGGGTAGAGGAACCAAATGTCAGCTTTTTGGGAAATGCCACCTCAGCTCCAGTTGGCTTGGGGGTTAGGAGGGTCAAGGAGATATGGGTGGGGCACCGAAAGTATCCAAGACACTATCACTATTGCAGTCTTAGAGATGAGGAAGTTGAAGTTCAGAGAAGTGAAGTAACTGGCCCAGATCGCAGATCTCCTCCTAAGTGGTAGAGCTGGGATTTGAACTTGGGTCTGTAGCTGTCAAAGCCTGAGCTATTAATTCCAATGCTCCCCAGCCCCATTCACTGGAGGCAGGGGTAGGCTCTGAGATGCCTTCCGCCCACAGCTTGCCATCTGTGCTCTGGCTGGCAAGATTTAGAGTTGGAGGGGAGGGCCGTGGACATTCTCCTCTGGCACCCCTCCACCGCCTCTGTGGTGAGCCCCAGGACAGGCCGGGGACAGGTTCGGACATGGAACTGGGACCCCTGGTAATCAGGAAGCTTCCACACGCCACATCAATCAGCCGCACAGCCCACCCCCATGTCCGTCAACGAGGTCGGAGGCTCTGACTGTGGAGAATTCACTCGAGCAGTCTGCACCTCAGTTTCCTCATCTGTACTACAGGGGAACGGTGGGATGAGTACCTACCTCAGGGGCTGTGGCCAGAATTAAACAAGACAATCCGTAAGAGGAGCATAGCACAGCACCTGGCAAATAACTGCCTGGTAACCGTTAGCTTTCCATTCCTGCCATACATCACTAATTATTATAATTCCCGGGGCCTCTGGTCTCCCCCTAGAACACGCTGTTTCCAAAGTGGAAATCAGGACGTTACCCGGGCAGAGAGTCTAACAAGGACAGGTAACAGAGAAAATAAGCACACTCCCCTATCTCCCTCTGCTCCCACCACCCTGACTCCCTTGCTGGGTCTAAGGTCACTGTGCACACTCAGGGCATCGTACTGGCTGTCCCCTCATTCTGGACTGTTCCTTCTCCAAGACCATGTGGCTCAATTCCTCGCTTCCTTCAAGTCTTCGTCAAATATCACCCTCCCAGCTACATCATTTAAATTGCAGTAACCTCGCATCCTCACCCCATTGCCGAGACTCAGCCCTCCTGGGCCGACTCTGTATCTTTATGAACCTCCAACAGATGATATTGATATAATTTGCCTCTCTATCTGCTTAACAGCTCTGTCTCCTGAGAAAACAATTATGGTCTACCTTCTCCCCATAGAACAGGGGTTCTCAATCAAGAGTGATTTTTGCCCCCAGACACTTAGCGATGTCTGGATACATTTTTTGCCGCCACAGTTGGGAAGAGTCTGACTGGCTTCTAGGGGGTAGAGTCGGAGATGCTGCCAAACCTCCTGCAAAGCACAGGGCAGCCCCGCCCCAGTTCTCCAGCCCCAAAGGTCAACAGCACTGAGGCTGTGGAATGACGCTTTACAAGAACAGGGCCTGGGGGTTCAGGTTGTGCACAGTGCTGTACCCTGGCACCTGGGACAGTGCCTGGCACAGAGGCGTTACTCTGCAAGTATTTGGGGGAGCGAGTGAGCCCTAGACTTGGTCTTTGTAGGGCGTGAGGACTTTCAGATTCATCAGTGTCTCCAGGAAAGCAAAATTCCTCTTCAAATCAGCCACAAAACAAATACGCCGGCTCTAGCCAGACAGGGAGAAACAGCCAGGCCCTTGTTTGGAAAGGAATCGTTTTCACCGGAAAGGAAGAAAGATGTCCCTCCAACGGCCCCGCCCGGAACTCGCACATTGTGTTCTATGTTTAACACGTCTTGTGCTCTCTCTGCCGAAACCCTTGGCTCCAGCCCATAATATCCCTGAATCCAGGAAACCATTATGACTGATCAGGGTCAAAGGTTGCTCCTATTGTAACCCACTTCCTCCATCAGAGTTTTAAATTTGGAAAACGTTCTTATTGCTATTGTGTGGAATGTCAGCTCTCAGATAACCTCAGAATTATTTTTATTTGTCTACCATGACCCCTCACTACCAAAAAAAAGTAAAAATAAAAATTGCAGAACGGGAGTCAGATAAGAGCCAGCTGGTATTTTCAGCTTTTAACTGAATAAAAGGAAGGAGAGATTGTCAGCTTCCCAGAGGACCCCCCAAAATGAAATTCCATTTCTTTTTTTTAAGACGACTAGAATAGGAACAAGGTCAACACCCTAGTGGAGTAGCAATTTTAGATGATAGTAAGCCTTGGGAATTTCTGGAACATTCTGCACATCTTCTATATCAACAAGAGTCATGATACCCATAGGTATGACCTATATTAGAACTCTAGGGTATCAGAGAAGCCTCTGGATTTGACCAAGAGAAGAAGAGGAGGCAAGGGGCATCTGATGAGGAATGCCAATCTTGAAGTTACATACAGGGATTTTATGGCAAAAGGAAGGCTGTTTTGGCCAAAAGTGTAGAACAATTGTACACACTGCCATCTTTGCAGAGAACGCGTGCTACAGGAAGGAGTCAGTGGAACGTCTTTGATGCACTTACAAGGTCAAAAAAAGTGACTCCAGTCCATTCTGCAGATGCTCACGGAGCTGCTGTGGAGGCGTGGCACAAGAAGCTGGCAGTACAAGGACAAGTGGGACTAACTAGAGTCTGACAGCAAATGCATGGACTTTGGCATGAGTTTAAATCTTTGTACTGCCAGTTACTTGCTACATGAGTCCGGGCAACTCTCCTAATCCCACAAAAACTTGGTTTCCCCACCTGGAAAATAGGATTGAAAATAGTTGCCTACATCATGGGGTTGTGACCAAGAGTATTCATGGAAAGTATTCAAAGATAGATGTCAGTATTCTTAGAGGCAAGACAAGTTACCTCCACTTCCGTTACTCAGAATCCAGTGGGGCATACATCATCATATTTAAAGGGCAACCAACCCTTACTATGCATTCATTCTCTGCTATTTTCTATACTATGTGCTCTACAAATACTACCTCACTGAATTGCACAAAAACCTGTGATCAGTGCTGTTCTGTAATATGCCTGGTTCTCCTTCTGCCCTTAGGGCAACTGCACTCCCCTTTGTCTCCTGCACTGGGGTTGAGCCATGACACTAATTCTGGTCAATAAGTACAGGAGAAAGTTAGGCCCACCACTTCCTGGCTGGAGTGCTTAAGAGCCAGTGCATGACCTTGATGCATATGACCTCCCCTCGCCTCCATGAAAAGTGCCACTCCAGTTGGTGGGGCCTTGGTCACTGCTGGGACTGAGTCCCAGTTGCCCAAAGCACCATACTTGCCCACTAACACACCCTGTACTGGCTCCTTTCCCTGCCTTTCTCATGTCCTCACTTCCCTATGAACTTCTTGCACTCAAATGCCAGTTTCTTGGGGAATCACCCATTCTTAAATAGCAATCTGAATCCACTGAGGTTAGATCTTACAGATCCCATTCAGAATTATCAGGAGGTAAGTTAAATTCACCATCAGGTCAACCACGTTAATGTTGATCTAACTCTTTAATCCAGCTTGTCTTGAGACACCTTGGTTTTGTAAATATTCTTTGGTTATTGGTAATGTAAAACAGTGAGGATGCCAGAAAGATGCCCCTGCTGAGGGGAAAGAACACGTGGCATGAATAAGAAAGAAACCTGTGTGGTTTTAAGCCACTGAGATTTACAGACTGGGCATTACTGTAGTATGACTTCACCTCTCCTGACTCTTGTACAGCCCTATACAATAAACACCATTCTCATCCCATCGGCATGAAACTTGAGCACTGAAAAATTAAGTGATTGGCCCAGTTTCTAGATCTCACACATAGTAAGTGTTGGGTGGGATTCATACTCATTTCTAAGTCTCAAGTTCATGCTCAAAACCACTATATCATAAACAACCAGAGTTAAGTAAAACTATACAAGTTATAGGAGGACTTTAAACAACATGAAGAATTGCTGACAGTGTAGGGTGTTAGAAAACCCACCCAAGAAAACCGGGCATACAAACATTTGGTGGCCTAAAACAGGCTGACACCTCACTATAGATAAAATGACCAAGTGTAGCATCTGAATGTCAGATGACACTCAGCACACAGGATGGGGACAGCAGGATGGGACAAAGAAGGGAGTGGGGAAGGGGGTGGATCTTCTTTCCTGTGGTCACACACCTACCATATTGCCAACACACAGGGCAGATGGAGAGACCTTCTGTCACGGAGGTTGGCAAGACTTCCTTCTTCATCAGTTCAGACTGAGCCCATGGGTATCACCTCTTCCAAGGAAAAATGGGCACTTCTAAAGGCTCCCCACCTCACTTCCTAAGGCAGAGGCTTTAAGCCACTCAGGGCAGAGGAGTGCGAGTTTTTCCATCAAACACTCCCCGCAGTTTATCTGGCCAAGGGTTCAACTCCTCACCAAAGTGGGTGTTGACCCAACTCATCATTTCAACCAAGGCTGAAAGTCTTCTGTTTCAGGGAACGTGAGGAAAGGGGACTTTCAGCCTCACCAGAGGACCAGGGATGTGGGAAACGCTGCCGTCACTCATCAGCCTCCTTTTCTATTTCCAGTCCTCAAACTCCTCATCGTGGCGGGAAATCACTCATTCCACAGGAGGAAACGCCAGTCTCTGCACGACGTTTTCTGAAGGGCAGGGACACGGACTCTGGGCCATGAGATTGAGTGGGAGGCTTTATCTGCCATGTTCTGGCTATGTGACCTGAGCAGGAAATTTCACCTTGCTGAGCCTCAGTTTCCCCATCTGTCAAAGATGATACCACCTCCTATGCAGGACAATTGAGGGCATTCAGTGACATAACAGAGACAAGATCATTGTTGGTTGTGACTACTGTGATTATCACGCCTCCCTCTCATTGAGTTTGTTTTGCAAACCCCTACCTAGGCTGTCCTAGCGTACAGTTCTTTCCAAGGCAGAAATTGGAGGCAATGCCCCTAACACGTCCAAGGGCGTCCAATCACTTCCCCTGCATGAGGCCGTGGTCCTGAATGACTTGCGCTGGGATCTCCCTCAGGAAGGAGCCCCAAAGCCAGGAGAAGGGGTGAACGGCGACAGTGTTCACTGAGCCTGGGGTGGCGGGGTGTCTCTAGAGGCGGAATGTGAGTTCCTCACTTGACCCAACCAGCGCCCAAGGAGAAGAATTCACTCATGTGCACGCTTCCCTGACCCCTGTGGGCATCGGAGTTAGTGACTTGTGATCCAATATCGTTGTGGTTTTTTTTCCAGTATCTTTTAAAATGTGTGTTCCCTCCTCCCAAATCCTTACATAATGTACGCAGAGGATGTTTCACGGTTTGATATAGTCCCGGTACCCTATATATACCCAATGGGAGCCCAGGCATCGCAATTTAAAAGCACAACTAAAGGCAATTTCCAAATGCAAACTTGGCCCCTAAAAGCATAAATTGCACTCTTCCTTCTGGTAAATAAGAGGGAATCCTGATTTTTGAACAACAGAAAAGAATTCAAGGATTCCCCCTTCCCTAGATCTCTGGAAGAAAGAGTTTTTAAACTGTAAAGCTAATCCTTATGCAAATAATCTCAAATCGGGAGGGTTTATTTATTTTTTGAACCTGTCCTTAAAATGTACCAACTCTTTAGCATCAGGCCACTCTGAAAGGGTGGCAAGGAAAGGCTTTCAACTTGAACGGCTTTTAGTTTTCGATATTTTACTTTGGCCCAAATAACATCTTGCTTGGCAAATACTTCTTTTTTAATTTTATTTTTATTTTCTTGATTCACAGGTCCTTAATGAAAGCAAAATCCAACCTTACATTGGTCTTGTATGAATTAGGGACCATGTAAACAGTACTTAACAGTTCTAATTGAAGGTCAGTAAATCCCCAAGAGATTAAATGAATCCTGCAGGGAGCCGTGTAAATCTCCCGCCCTTTTACGGCAGAGCAGCCAAGCCCCCCGCCTGCCTGTGCCCGGCTTAATCAACACGGTATGCATCTAATCAAAACCATTTTGCACCCAAAGGGGTTAGGGGTGTAAATCACAATCACTCCTGGCACTAAACCCTTGGCCCGGAGAGGCCCAGTGTTGCCAAATACCATTGGGAGCTGACTTCACGCACTCGGCTGTCTGGCGTGGGTTTCCAGGTTGGAGTGAGACTCCAGATGGGGGCTGAAAAGGAGAGCAATTTTAAGTGACCCTCTTGCTCACTTTGGTTGCCATTCTCCTTGCCAGTGATGGTCTTATTAAAAAAAAAAGTTGTGCTCATCTTGAAACTCTGAGGCAGGTGCGCAGGCCTTCCTGGCATTCGGCAGTGCGACTGGGCTCTTCACTGTGAGTTACTTTCAGCGTCCACACTTAGCTCTGTCCTTGCAGCGCCACGGATCCATTTATCACGTCCCAACATGCGCCATTTTTAAAGGAGATGGCAGGCAGTCCCGAGAACCCGGCCGAAAGAAACCCAAGGGAGCGAAATTAAACTCAGGAATGTCAAGAGAGTGCCTTGGACCTGCCCCTGAATGTCAAGATCAGGACAATGTAGTTCCCCAGCTCGGCTGTAAGGGGCCATTGTCAGTGGGGAGACGGAGAAATGGAATCACAGGAACAAAGCAGGGATCTGCGATTGTGGGGACCGGAGTAACCTCGTGGATCGGCTGTGTCTGTTAAATCCGACCTTTGGATTGTGCCTCTCAGGTCAACATTATTCTCTTTATGTCACACCTGGGGAAACTGAGGCTTGGAGAAACGAAACCACGTCTTCAACTCACCCGGCTGATTCTGTGACAATCCTGGGGTTCAGACCCCCAGCTTTCCCTTAGCTCCAGAGACCCTCCTCTGTCCTGATGTGCCGCTTCTAAGGGAACAGGACATGGAAGACACTCAGAGCCTCTCCAGAAAGACGTGTATGGAAGGGAAGTGATGGCCAATCTCGAATAGCTCTTCACTAAGAAAGCTCTGGAACATGGCTAAGTAGACTTCTGACTGTTGTCCCTGCAAGGTCCTGTCTTAGGTGGGGTCTCTGGGGCAGAGATCGCACCATAGGGGCTGCTCGCAGGAGGCGTGCTGGGCAGAGGGGAACGTGGGCTGCAGTTATGCTGTAATGGAGGTCTCAGTCCTTCACACAGGGAGCTGGGTTGCTGGGCTGGTCTGTCAGAGCTGGTTTACATCAATGCAAAGGGGCTGGGTCTTTCTACACCCCAGTCCATCGGCCGCTGGGTGCAGGCTTCTCCTTTCAGCCAAGGGCAGGTCTTGCAGAGGGACTGAGCTGCGAGCCAGGAACATCTAACCTCTCTGGAGCTGGAGAAATGGGTCCCTTGGTTCTAAAGGGGAGTCTGGGTGGCCCAGAATACCACCCACTACGACCGACCTTCCTTCCTTCCTTCCTCCCTTCCTTCCTTCCTTCGGCAGACACCTTCCCCTCACTTGCCCACCGCCACGCACTCCCTGCTCCTTCCTCCCGCTCCTCCCTCTCCACCCTCCACAGTGCGCCTGGAGCCAGAGCTTCGAGAATTGGCCAGCGCTTTAATTGCTTCTCTCTCCTCCGTGACATCGATCGGAGGTGACATTTCCCGGGCACAGAGCTGCATCCCTGTGGCGGCATATTCCCCCTGTCACAGGAGATCACCGAAGCTGTCACCAGTGGAAAGCTAGAAGCCATCGCAGGAGCAGGGGGTGCGGAGAGCTGGGTAGCATCGAAGGCTTGGTGAGACCCGCTTTCCCAGAGCGGGTTCCAGAGGTGCTTCCTGCCCCGCTGGTCTCCGCCTCGGGGGAGCTGACGGCAGCTGGCATTTCAGGGGTCGCCCAACTGAGCTGCACCAACCAGGCCTCTCACCCAAAGCAAGGGGCAAAGGGCTGGATCCTGGGTGACAAGCGGGTCCCTGAGGAAGGAATGGAGTGATGCAAACAAGGACAGGGAGGAAATTGAGCAGAGGATTCCAAATGGCCTCTGGTGGCAAACAGACCTGGGCTCAAGCTCTAGTGCTGACCTTTAGAGGTGCCCCTGTTCCCTGGCCATAAAGCGGGGACAATAACAACTACCCCAAAGGGCAGTCATGGGGATTGACATGAAAATCCACTGGCTCGAAGAAGCCAAAATATAGGAGTAATTTTTTTCCTTTTCTTTGTTCCCTGGTTACCTGTGGCCAATCCATCAGCAAATTTTGTCAGTTTTATCCCCAAAGGTGTCCTCAACATGACTGGTGTCCCACCTGCACCACTACCAAGCCACAACCAGCTCCTGCCTGGACAACATGAACAGGCGTCTGCCTGGTCTCTCTGCTTCTTCCCCCACTCCTCCCCACAACGGTCAAGGCTGCCTTCGGAAAACCCAAGTCAGACTACTTCGCTCCCAGCTCCACACCTTCCAGGAGGCTCTTGCGGTGCTTGGACAGGAAAGCCCCTCCACGCCCTGCCCTGTTCTCTC
The DNA here is from genome assembly GCA_004024845.1 of Tonatia bakeri. Classification (NCBI taxonomy): domain Eukaryota; kingdom Metazoa; phylum Chordata; class Mammalia; order Chiroptera; family Phyllostomidae; genus Tonatia; species Tonatia bakeri. Next base: position 114,105 of record PVIA01003246.1, on the reverse strand, counting down.
CCCAGCTTCTCCCCTGCCCTCCAAGCTTCAGCCTCCCTGCTGTCTTTCTTCCTTGAGCACGCCACCTCTGAGCCTTTGCACCTGCCGTTCCCTGTGCCTAGAATGTCTTTCCTCTGATTTCACTTGGCTGATGTCTTGGCAACTTGTCAGATCTTGTTCAGAAGTCAACTTCTCAAGGTGGCCATCTCAGGTGCCGTACTTGATTAGTCGTGTCTGTCTGTCTGTCTGTCTCTCTCACGAACATATGCTATTTAGCTTCATCATCTCACAGCTCGACAACATTTCCTGGCTCATGTGGGGTCTCCTTTGCCCATCCGAGCTCTGTGTCAACAGAGTCTTCCCGTCTCATCCGCCAGAGTACCCCCAGTGCACAACCCAGTGCTTGGGACTTGACAAGTATGTGGTATGTCCGTGAGGGACGCATGTGCTCAGCACGTGGTAAACAGACTAGAACCATTTCATGACGATGCCTATTAGAAAGGAGGCGGGGGTCTTCAAGGCTGGTGCCAGATCTCAAGACACATTGAGAGGACGGTGCCAACGCCACCCACACTAATGAAGATGAAACCTGCGGCTGGGAACGCCTTGTTCCACCCTCAACAGCTTCCAGAGCTGCGCTTTAAATTATTATTGAGACTGACAAAGGCCAAACAGGTGCTGCGCAATGTCCCCATCCATCTCAATTCCAGTTTGTCACCCGAGATGCATGGGCTCGCGCAGCTCGGGGGACCTGAGAGACTGTCCAGACGGCCCTCTCATTTTTCAGATCGGAATATTGACGCCCAGGGAGGTTAATCACATCACCGGTTCCTCAACAGAGGAGCCGCTGTCCTGACCCCGCCGTCCCGGGCGGGGCCCCGGCTGCTGTGTGCACGCTCTTTGCGTGACTGGCTTTCTGCACGTCCTTCTTGGCGAGCTTAAATGTCAGTCCCACTGGGACTAAGCCTTTGACCCCTCCCATAGATTTCCCGCAAACCCCGCTCTATTAGGGTCTCTCACAAGCTGAGGAATTTCTTATCTGATTATTCACCCTCCCCTCCCTTAGAGTCAAGTCCACGACGGCCGGAAGGTGTCCACCCATGCATTCTCGTGTTCTCAGCTCCCACCCGGTGCTTGGCACACAATAAATGCTCCACATACACCTGACGGGTGAAAAGCAACATGAGCCCCCATGCCGATGGAAAATTTGGAATCCACAGGCCTTGTGCTCCTGGGTGCAAGATGAGTCTTCCACTACTTTCCAACCTTGCCTTCGCCCACGCCACGTTTTGCCACTTCCAGCATCAGCTGGATTTTATTATTAATAATAAAAACAGCCTATGATTTATGGGGCACCATGGAGCCCAGGTTGAATAGTGGGCTTAAGCCCCGCACATAAAAGTCAGGGCTGCTCCCTGAAACCTCGGCAGCTCAGCGAGGAAGGAAAAGACACCATCGGACGGGTGCTTGGCGTGCCACGCCACTGGAGTTTTCTTCTGCCCCTGGGTCCGGTCTGAGTCCAGGGAGAGGAGTACAAGCCGTCCCTGCACCGCTGCTGTCCTCCCACCCAGCCTCCTGCCCTGGGCTGGCCAAAGACAGGGCCCCGGGGCCCGCTGGTGCCCCTGTAAGCGACAGAATCATGGCACTGGGGGCTGCAGACAGACCCGGAAAAGCAGCTACAGGAGAGGTGACTCCGGCTTGCATGACTGCTTTGTTTGGTCCGTGTCGTGTTTGTAAGAACTCTGGATCAGTTGCAGACATTCAAAAATTAGATTTTACTTAAAAATCTTGATCTTTCTCTTTTCTTGAAAAATAAGAAGTTCTGGCTGTGTGGGGCTGGCACTCCTGTCTGGCAACAATTGGCAGGAGCTGAGTGGTGGCTGGTTCGCTAGTGACCATCCACGCTCGTATGCCAGCACCCCAGGCCCGCTCCACTCACTCACTACGCTGACTTGGAAGAGCTTACCAAACCCGTGAACCAGCCAACTCTCCATTTTGCAGATTCTGAAGGCTCTGAAGTCTAGAGAGGAAAACGGAGCCACCAAGATTGCTCGGGAGGGCGGGATGAGCCCAAGCCCAGAGCCTGACCTCCTGGCTGTCCCTCCAGGTTCCTCCTCCCAGCTTGCGTGTGCCCTGCTATCACCATTTCCTGGGACTGGTGTCACATATCGCCACAAGCCAGGTGGCTTAAAACAACGGGAATGTATTCTCTCAGTTCTGGAGGCCAGAAGTCCAAAGTCAAGGTGCTGGCAGGGCCCTGCCCCCTCTGAAGGCTCTACAGGTGCGTCCTGGGTCACCTCCTCCAGCTTCTGAGGGTTCCTGGCACTCCTTGGCTTGTGGCTGCATCACTCCCACCTCTGCCTCTGTCTTCTCATGGCCCCCTCCGCCATGTCTCCAGGTGTCCTCCTCTGCTGTCTCATCTCCCCTGCCTTACTCACAGGATGACTCTCGTCAGATTTGGCCCCACCCCCACCCCCTACCCAGTTCGCCAAGATGATCTCATCTAGAGATCCTTAAGTTAACTTACATCTGCAAAGACCCTTTTCCCAGATAAGGTCCCATTCATAAGTTGGGGGAGGGGAAGAGTGGTCAGGACATGGACATATCACTTTGGAGGCCACTACTCAACCTGCCACAGCCACCAGGCCAAAAGAATTCCCTATAGCACCCCCGCCCCATGGAAATGTGTCAGCCCAGGCCAACAGTGCCCGTGGGGGCTGCTCGGGGACCCTGGGGTGCATGAGAACTGCAGGTCAAAGGCAAAGGCTCCACACAGTCCTCATGGTGATCACTGCCAGGAACAGCCTCTATAACAATAACTACAATCATTTATATTGCCCACTGTAATTTTGGTAATCATACTAATAACAACCACAACGATAAGAGACAGCCGGGGGCACAACTTCATTTATGGCTCCCAAACGCACAGTGAGAAAGGTGCTACTGCCCCACTTAGGACAACGATGAGGCCAGTGGAGCCCCAGAGAGGTTGAGCCACTTGATCAAGGTCACACAGCGAGTGAGCGGCACAACCGGAACCCGGCCCTGGCCTGACTCTGCAGCCCTGGTTGTCCCAGCCCCTGACCTAAGGGAGGATGCTGCAGGAGTGGGGAGGTGTCCACTGACCACGCGGGGCCTCCTCTCATTCTTCCTGCCACGGGACAGGCGTGGCCATGCAGTCACACCCTCCACCTTCCCAGAGGCAGAGGCACGTGCCGTGGGAGGGTCTGCACTCCACCGGTGGCAGGGAAGTCCTTCCAGAATCCGGATCCGGTGATGTTAATGAGTTCATCGCCCACCCGGCAGGCAGCCTCCGTTCTCAGGGGAAGGCCAGGGGCCCCCCTTAAAGTTCCCGGAGTCTCTTTGCCCTGAGCTCTCACCTACTTGCTCCGAAGTGTGGGGGACTTGCCCCCAAATATCCACACTGTCCACAGCTTTGGTCCTGCCATCAGGGAACCACACCCACCAAATCCTCTCACCCTCGTTAATTCTTTGATTGGACTTTCAGGAGATACGACCAAAGGATACTTACCTCCCCCCCAAATACCACATAAATGGAAGGATGAAAACAGCGAAGGGATTGGCAGGCAGGGGCAGGGCGTATGGGTTTACACCATCACGCAATAATATAAAGTGTGGTATTAATATAAAGAAAACAGGCAAGTTAATAAATAAGTTGGAAAGCCAGGTGGTTCAGTAAGTGTTGTTAGGACATCTGATTACTATTCGGTCACACTGTCGGGAAAAGAGAAGCAAACATATTTTTCTCTGTCTGCTTTTGAGCCTACTGAGATTTGGGGATTGTTTGTTGTCACATCATAACCCGACTCACCCTAACTGGAAAAAAAAGGGTGTTTCTTTTACATGCCAAAAAAAGAACATTCCACAGAGGAAAAAACACACATGTGTGGACGTTAAGACACGTTAGAATCTTGAAAACTGTAAATGATGGCGTTATAAAGGAAGATGTTCCCTTATCACAGACCAACGTCTCATTAAATTCCATCTCCTTAATCTGCCTAGTAACCCCTCCAGTGAGGCTGGTGTGAGAGGAGGAATAGCACAGGGTTCGGTAGACCTGGGTTCAAATCCCAGCTCTACTATTTATACATCGTGTGACCTTGAGCCAACGATTTCACCTCTCTGGGTCTCCACTTTGCAGAGGCGTATCCAGGGGTAATAACTGTACCGAACTGTACGAATCGGTAAGAAGATGGAACGAGACGGAGGACGGGTGACTGCCTTGTTTAGTGCCCAGACCGGGGCACTTGGAGAAGTGAGAGCCGTTATCCTTCTGGAACAGCAGATGGAAACAGTGAATGTCTGGGACAGACCTGGACGTAAAGTCACCGCTACCTGGACCGTACACCACCTTCACCTGGGGAGGGGAAACATGCTGCATCCTGGCCCCCGCCCCCCGAGGGCCTGACGCAACTGGCCAGGGCCGAGCCTGGGCGCTGTGACTTCTAAAACTCCCTGGGAGAGTCGATCTGCAGCCGTGGGTGAGGACCACAGCTCCTGGCATGGGCGGGGCCGCGCGCGTGGTGAAACCATCAGTGCTAATTATCGTGACTTACGATCACACTGCCTATTATCGTTAGAGGGAATGGCTTGTCTAATGCTGAACCTACTGTGCTGATGTTGGTAACTATCACAATACTGAATATTCCGTACTAACAAGGACAACATCCCAGTGGGTGACGTCTTGCCAGTTACCTTGAGCCTGGCTGAAACCGGTGCATCTCAGCCTGGGGCACTTACAACCCCAGAAAATACCTGGCAATGTCTAGAGACATTTTTGATTGTTCCACGTGGCAGGGGGTATGGAAGGGTGCCCCCTGATACCCAGAGGGTACAGACTAGGGGTGCTGCTAAACACCCCACAATGCACAGGACAGTCCCCCACAGCAGAGAATTGTCTGGCCCTGAGTATCAGTAGCACCCAGGATAACAAACTCCGCTTTAGCAGTTGGGATGGGGAAAGACTCTGGAAGTGGGGCATGCTGTCAGAAACTCGGAACAGCCTTCCTAGTCAGTGCCGCCCCGGCAGCACCGGGCCTGCCGGCTGAGGGAGGAAAACGGGACCGGGACGCTGGCCTTGGGCTGCACAGTCCGCGCCCACTTCAACCTCGCCCTGGATCCAGCTCAACGCACACCAGGTACGCACACGAGCCTGCCTTTCAACTTGGAGGAGCCCCGCAAATGCCCTGCTGTCTGCCAGGGCTGGGAGTGTTTGTAAGAGACTTCCTCGGGAAAGAAAGGTCATCCAGGGAAAAGCAGAAGCAGTTTTCTGCTTTTTGTTTTTTTTCCCTTGGGCTCACTTCCGGCAGGCACCTCCAAGAAGCTACTGGTGCCTACATCGAGGAAGAGAAGCTTTAAAGAGAAGAGAAGAGAAGGGGGTGGCGGGGGGTGGGGTGCTGTTTATGTCACTATAAGCAGGCCCGCACTGAGGGGCAGCCCCGGCTGTGGTCTGGAGGAGGGACAGGCCAGATTAAAGAGAGAAGAAAGGAAAGAACAGCGTGGTGGGGGGGCATGGATGCATAGGACGGGGGATGGACAACTACATAGGTAGGTTGGTGGGTGGGTGGTTGTGTGGGTGGGCTGGCCAACAGGTAGATACAGGAATGGATGGATGACTGCAAAGATGGATGGCTGGATGGACAGAAGGAAGGACAGGTAGGTAGGAGAATGGAGGTGTAAGAGGATGGATGGGTGGATGACATGAGGGTGTGTAAATGGTGATCGGACCGGTGGGTGGGTGGAATGACTCATCTCAATGACACTGCATGCTACGCAGGATGATGAACCGGTGGCCCTCTGCTCTGTGTGGCGGCCAGTGCGTTCTGTCAGGCCCACACAGTGCTCGTGAACCATGGCTCTCCCTGGTGGCTCACAGCAGAACCTCCCGAGGGCCTTACATCGCCCCACACCTCAGGTGCCACCCCCACACCCATTATGTCACTGTCTCGGCGGGGGACACCCCACAACCGTGGGGGGTTTATTTAATCCTCATGTGATTCAAGTGGCAGCCACGCTTGAGAACCCATGCCAGTCCCAAACACGGGGCACCTAGGCTGGTGTTAGCTTGGTCAAAACACGCGCAGCTGCTTATTTCACCTCTAACATCGGGACCCCTTCCCCCACTGAACTTGCCTGCCTGGCCGTGAGGAGCATCTGAATTTGCAGCCAGACTCGGCTGTAAATTTGAGGCTCTGTGACTTCTGTCATGTGGCTGAGCTGCCCTGAGCCTCTGTTTCTCCATGTGCAAAATCGTGGGAGCGAAGGTACAGGCAGATGCCCCGCAGAGCTCTGCGAGGAGCAGAGGAGACAGGGTCTGGAGTGTTATGAGCACCTGACCGGTGACGTCTGCGGTGACCGCTAGTGGGACCGTGAGGCCAGCAGACTTGCCTCTCCGTTCACAGGCATGGATAACAACCTCAGACGGCATGTAACAGCCCAGTCCTTGACGCCAGGCATTGTTCCAAGAGCTTTACATTTTATGTGTACTAACTAACTGGATTCTCGGGAAGCCTGAATCAGTTAGGTACTATGATTATCCTCATCTTCTAGATGGGGACACTGGGGGACAGAAAGGCCGAGTCACCTGTTCCTCAGACACGCAGCCAGTCCTGCTGAAGCCAGGACCTGCGCTCAGGAAGTCTGGCCATCGTCTCGCATTCCTGCGCTCTGCCCTCCACGGACCACCCCTGCCTCCACCCGGAACTCCGAAGGTCTGCCCCTTATTTTTCCAGATAGGACAGAGGTCTGGGAGGAGAAATGGCTTCCCCAGTTCTCACGGCTGCTTATCAAGGAAAATGCCCCTTGATCTTCCAAATGCATCTGGGCTCCTTAGGTCTTGAAGGACTTTTTCTGATTTCCAGAGCTTTCATTAAAATTCAGATGTTTCGAAGAAGTGGTCCCTGGGGCGAGGTCATCTATTCGCCCGTTCATTTATGCAATGAATACCTATCGAGCACCCACTCTGGGCCCGGAGCTGTGCAGGGCGCTGAGGACGCCTTGAGAGGGGGACCCACCGCTCGCCTGGCCTCAGAGAACGTTGGGCTGGTTCAGCAGGTCCTGGCAGGTGGCGGGAGGCTGAGGTCCGGGCTGCAGGGCTGGGGGCAGGGCGGGGCTGGGGGCAACCCCAGAGCGAGAGCAGTCCCTTAAGGCACCAGTTCTCTACTCGAGACCAGCCTCCCCGCCTCGCCAGTTCACCAGGGCTCACCCCGACTCTGATGTGGGGCCCCTCGGTTCAGCCACATGTCCCACCCGCGGGCAGAGAGAAGAAAACTGTTCTGTGGCTCTCCGTGTTTCCTTTGTGAAATGCATAAAATTTCTTTGAAGAAACTGTCAAAACAACAAGAAAGAAAATGTTGGGGGAAATATCACCCTGAGTCGCTCTACCGAACATCGCTCCCTTTTTGGGGTGCTCCCTGCCCACCTCTGTGGCCAGGTGTGACCATGGAGCCGGGCAAGCACCAGACACGCCAGGTCCCGGACTTGGGCTTGTGATGCAGTCTCCGCACTGACCTAGCAACGTCACTCTCCTCTCCCCAAGCCTCTGGCTTCTCGTTCGCACGGCGGGGCCGACGCCCTCTCGGCCTCACAGCACTGCCTGGCCGAGCGTGTGAAATCAACGTGGGTACCGCAATGCCCGGTGCACAGGAGGCACGCTACCTACACTCTTCCGACGTTCCCACGTTCAGAGGGTGAGAGGAAGACACAGCGGGCCCTGGGGCCAGCCACGAGGTCCCCCACTCACTAGCTCTGGGACGTTGGACCAGACACTGGCCCTCCCCGAACTCCGAATCCCTCATCTGTGTACTGGGGAAGAGAGTGCCGGTCTCAACATCATTGAGAAAACTGAATAAAAAGGACTCCATTTTCAGTCGACACTCTAAAAATAGTAATTACTGTTATAAGAGTTATTATTACTATTTCATGCAATTATTTCTCTCAACAGTTACTCCCAGTACAAGAGCCGTGTGTAATTCAAACCACCACCAGCGGGGGCAGATACAGGTTTGGGGGGCCTGTAGCTCATTCCACTGGGGGGACCTCTAAGAGGAAGCCCCTCCCCCAAATTGGCTTTTGCAAATTTTATACGAATCCACGACCCTGGAAACATGTTTTCAAGCCAGACATGGGGCTCTTAACAATGGTTTCTTGGGAAATCCGCCGTGACCTGGACTTCTGGGGGGTTCGGAGAGCAGTGCAGGGTTCAGGGAGCACGGAGGCCCCATGCAGTCCTTTCCTTTTGAGCTCGGTCGGCCGGTTATTGAACAGCCGGTCACGAGTAGCTCACGTCCACACCACTTGGCTTGTCACTGGTGTCAGGCAAGTGGTGCCCACCCTCCTCCTCCTCCTCGTCTCCCCTCCACCCCCCTTCCACTCCCAGAGACGGGGCTGGCTCCGAAGGTTCCAGACAGAGGAGCTAAACACGTTAGCCCACAGACTAGCGAGACACAAAAGGCGGCAGGAATCAAATAAAAGGAAAACGCAGCAGCCACAGGTCAGTCCTGTATAAATATTTATGCTGGAGGGAAAGTTGGTGCCTGAGTAATGGCCGTGTGGCTGGTATTAATAGAGATAATGTGTGTCTCTAGAACATGCCGCCAGAGAGAGGAAGGGGTGGGGGTGGGGAGGGGGCGAGAGGGAGCGCCCGGGAGGTTATAAATCTTCATGCCAAGCTGAAGCCCCGGCTGACCTTTATACCTTTCTCTCCCGTCCCCTCCAGCGACCCCCCTTCCCCGTCTGCATCTTCAAATCTATTTCCTCTCCTTGTGGGCCATCGCGGCTCTGCACAGGCGCTCACGCCTGCATTCACCGGCATGGGGCTCGTGCACCCTTGCAGAGGGCTGCTCGGCACCCTGCTGCGTACACAGTTGGCATCTAATAAAGGTTCAGGGCGGTATGCTGGTTGAGCCGTGCATGGAGCCCAGCCTGTGTGGCTGATTACAGACCCCAAAGATGGGGACCTCTCCGATGCTGCCAGCCTCCTCCCTGTGGCAGCTGAGGGGAACCTTCCGCGGGCCAGGCTGACTGTCCCTCTTCTGCTCAGATTCCCTCAGTAGCTCGCGTGGTCTTGAGATCAAACGCCAGCTCCTTATACGGCTGCTGCTTACCTCCCATTAGCTCTGTCTCTGCCACTGCCCGTCCATGAACGGTCCCCTTGCCAGCAACCCTACCTCCCTATGACTCCAAGGAGCCTCCTCCTGTTCACACCTAGGTCTTCGCCTGGCATGCCTTCTCTGCACGTCTTAACCTGGCTGCTTCCACTGCATTCTTGTACTCAGGTCACACCCCTTCCTCCAGGAAGCTTTCCCTGCATTAGATGCCTCTTTCATCTGCTCCCAGAGCACCCTGTGCCTCTCACTGTCACACCACTTATCGCCTGAATGCCGCCAGGGCAACAAGATGGCATCATTACATCCACACACACACGACATAAAGCCTGGCACGTCACAGGCTCTCAGAAAATGTTACCCAGGTGGGCCACTGGGCAGACTCACACCTCCTGCTGCTTGGACAATAACATGGGCTCCGCCTTTGCCACAGGAAACCCAGGAAAGCCGATGCCCTAACCTTTGGGAACATCCTCCCTTCCTCGGCGGCACAGGACTCCCTCCTCCCTCCCTCTGCCCCGTGGAACTCCCGTCGCAGGCAAGCGTCCCAGGGGCAGCAGGAGACACCCCGCTCTGTGCGCCAGGCGGAGGAGGGGAGAGCGCGAAGAGAAGCAACAGCTTTGCTCAGATGGCTTTGAAGGCAGCGTTCCGACTCAGAGACGCCGACGCCGGGTCGGAATGTCAAGCTGGAGGAGAAGCTGAAACTCAAGCCACAGCCTCCTGGAAGCCAGCAAGCTCTTCCGAGGCGGGGGGCCTCGCGCACAGAGCCCCTGGGGGACACTCGAGGCCAGAAGCCGCTGCACCCTCTGCCCGTCCTGAGCAAAGCCCAGCGTCACACTCTAGTGCTCCCTGCCTGAAACCACATGGAAGAAGCGGCCTCTTGAGCCCTTGGGCTGCACGATCTTGGGCTCTTTAAGGTCTGTGCTATGCAAGAAATGGAGGCACTGAGAAGAGCCATCCAACACTCACAGGTAGTTTCCTTTCATCTGCAAGATGGGCCCAGAGCGTAGGAAGCATCATCCCATTTTCCAGATGAGGTGACTGAGGCTGCGAGGAGCCTAGATGATAGGGGCCCCACCTGGCTGATGCTCAGGCTCATTCTTCGCACACCTGCCGTCCTGCCACGTAGCATCCACATGCCCCATGGGGGACCACCACTGACTGTCACCTGACTGTTAGAAGAGACCACGCATCTCCCTGATCCTGTCTCCCCTGCCCCACCCACCCTGGAATCCATTAGGAAGCTGACGGACAACACACACTGTATCTTCTGAGACGGCCCACGTGATTGGGCCCACTGGCTTGGGTGTGCGCGTAGAGCACCGAGCCCGGGGCAGCGGAGTGAGTCCGGAGAGAGGACACCTGCCCGTCGTGTGAGCCTGAATGCTCCTCTGGGGACACCGGCGGGGCCGGGAGAGAGTCACTGGTCCATGAGTGTTCACAGCAGCACTCTTCACAATGGCCAAGCAGTGGACACTACCGGACGTCCATCAACAGACGGATGGGTACATAAGGTGCCATCCACCCATACAACACGGTATTATTGGAGCGCAACACGGAATGAAATTCTGACACGTGAGACAACACAGGTGAACCTTCAGAACGTCATGAGGTGAACAGAACTAAAAGGTGGAGAAAAGGAGAATGTTCCCTCTCCCTCCCTCCCCCCACCCCCCCACCCTCCGACTGCTGGGGCCGGGACGTGCTCACACTAGAACATGCAGGGCTCTCCGGGGTCACAGGCCTCCGACTCCAGCTGGAACCCCACCACCAGCTGCCCTGGTCTCCGGCTTGCTGATGACAGACTGTGGGGTTTCTCAGCCTCCATGACGACACGAGCTAATTTCTTACAACAAATCACACAGGGACGGGGCGCAAGGAGTCAGTGTTTAACGGGCATGGCGTTCCGGTCGGGGTGGCCGAACAGTTCGAGAGAAGGGCGGCAGGAACGGTCACACGAATGTGAACGGACTGAATGGCCCTGAAGGGCGCCCTTCATATGGTTAGAAGGATGAGTTTCATGTCACGTGTATGTTTGTACAACTAAAAAAAGGTGGGGGGGAGAAGGAAAGCAGAACAGAAGACAGGAAAGAGACGCCAGTGAGAAACAGAGTTAGGGAGAAAGAAAGCCAGTCTTCAGGGAGGCAAGACGGGCCCAAGTCACCGACCCCAACTCCTCCACTTTCCCTTTCTTGAGACCGGGCTCTGAGTAAATTCTGGGTGCAAACTCGTCTCTGGAAGGATGCAGAATATACCCCCCTCCTCCCATACACCTGAGTTGAGAATTACCGGCCTCGCCAAAGCATCCAAGAACACGCGTTCTGTTCCTGCTCCAAACGCCATCAGTAATTTATGGCTCGAGAAAGGAAAAGATAATGAGGGTAATTTGGTGGTTTCAAATGTGCTTTCCTCTGGAAAACAGCCTTAAAAGGAACAAAAACCACAGCAAATTTTTGCAAAATGAAATTTAGCCACCACTTGTCCTTAATGTAGATTTATTTTCAGTGTTAATAAAACTCAAAGCATCCAAGAGCACATTATTAATGTATCTCACGCAGGACGTAAGGTTTCTGCTCCCCGCCACCTCCCGGAGTGTGCAGCGGAACTCTGGGACAACGGCCGATAGCCAGGCTCAGGGGGCAGGATGACCCTCCCCGTTTACAGACTCACACAGAGTCCACCGAGAGTCCCCACATCCCCGCTGACACCACTCACTGTGCCGCCACCCCGATCAGGGCTGTGCTTCCTCTGGATGCTCTCTGGCGCCCGGCCTGGGGCGGTGCCTGGTTCCGGGGCGGGGGGGCGCGGGGGGGGGCAACACGACCAGCACCGACATTGAGCTCCCACCAAACAGCATCTGCACCGTGTAACAGACGGGGCCGTGGCAGACCCTTATCTCACCAGGACACCCGCACCATGTGACACTGGGACCTTCTGCCTGGAACCCACTAGGGTGGGAGTGGGGAGCATCCTACACCCGTGGAGCCCCGTTCACCATGGGGTCATCCACCTGGCTGCCCTGTGATGCCCGAAGGCTCCTCTGGAATGGTAGCAACAGGCTCGAGTTCATGGTCAGCTTCCATCGGGCCGAGGAAGTCTGCCTCGGGCTCCCGGTCTCCTCTGCACTGCCACCCAACGGGGTCAGAAGAAAGGAAGTCAAGTGTTTTTTTCCAGTGAAATATCACATGTCCTCCTTGCCCCCGTGTTGTGCCAAGGACACACAACGTGGAGCTCGGGAAGCCCAGTATTTTGACTTTGAAAATCACTGCATCGAGTCTGCTCACACTAGCTCGAAACAAAACGGGGGGTGAGGAGACACAGGGTGAGATGGAAGGGGGGTATCTTGGGACTCAGGGTGATTTCTCAACCCCTCAGCCTCCCCTCCCCTCCATTCTTTTCCTCCTTCACCCCTCCCTTCCTTCCTTCTCCATCTTCTCCTCCTCCTCCTACCCTTCCCCCTCCTCCTCTCTTCTTCTCTCTCTCTCTCTCCCCACGCCTGCCCCCCACTCTGTGTCCGCCCCCAGTCAGCTTGGTCACCCTCAGCTCTATAACCTTTCCGTTCCCTCGGGAGATTGCCCCAAGCCGACTTCCGTCTGCCCCGGTCCCACCTCCGCCTCTTGCCCTGCCTCACATTTGGTGCCAAGTACTTCGAATTCCTAGCAGATAGTCTGGTTTACTCAGTCTCACCAGCGCTCGTGGGGAAATCTACTGATTGGCCGCCGTTGATCAGGTGACCACCTCTCCTCCCATCAGGCTGGGGAGAACGAAGGGAGTGGGGTCCTGTGATACGCCACATGGCCACACGCAGCACAAGCGCTCAGCCAGGCTGGTTTCCCTTAGAAGGGGATGTGGGCAGAGTGGGCATGCCGCACGCATACTCATTTTATGACTGAGGACTGCGTCCCGGAAAAGGCAGGTGAGCTGGAGAGAGAAAAGGTCAAATGGCATTTTGAAAACAGAGCAAGACTTGGAATGAAATACCGAAGTTCCACTCATGGTATCACTTTCAGACATTTATCCTCTACGAGTCTTAATTTCTCTACCTGTTAACCTGTTAAATGGGGGAAATAAAGCCTGCCCCGACCACCTCTCTGGTATGTTTCGTGAGTCAAATTAGATTATGGATGAGGATGTTCTGTAGGTTGCACCGATAGTAGATCATCCTCAGCATCCTCACCATCATCATCATCACTGCCCAAGATCACCTAGCTACTTATCACAATTGTTTCCATCTCGACTTGGCTAATCTGTGCGTCACTCATGTTCAGGATGCCGAGTGGCTTCTGCTCGGAATTCTACCAGGAACCTACCCAGGAAATCCCGCTGTTTCCCCTCCTCCCAGCAGGCTTGCACAAAGGCAGCCTCACTGCCTCCCTCCCCCCAGCCTGGATTTTGCTTCCCCACCTCCATCCATTTTCTCGGCCCTTCCTGTGGCCATCAATACTTAATGCTTGCTGCTGTCACATTCGTAGCTGTGAAGGATCCAATTGTGTGGTTGATCTATCATGTAAGGTTAATGCCTAATTAGCTCGTTTAACATTTCTTTCCTGGATAATTCATGATAGGTCATTAACAAAAGCCAGGGCAAATGGAGGGGCATGTTCATTGCCATAAATCAGAGGCCTACACACATCATAGAAACAGGAAAATGCATGTATTATTCCGGTCAAACAAAGAGCTAGATCTGCATAAGGCTCCTCAATGCTCTTCTGACCCTGAGGTCAAGGGACCAAGTACAAGGCTGGAGGGATATTTGCTCATGCCACAAATGAGCTGCCCGGGGACTAGAAGGGGTGCACATCTCCTGGTCAACACATGGCTGCGTCTCATTGTGAAACTTACAACTCCCCGGATGGAGAAGGTCCCTTCAACTACCAAAGAATGAGTCCCCGCCACCACAATAACTAACTACCATTTATAGAGCACCTACAATGGGACGAGCTGTGTGTGTGTGTGTGTGTGTGTGTGTGTGTGCATGACTCTGTGCATGGGTGTTCCATGCATCAGCTAGCTCTTGCTGCGTAACAAACTGCCCCCAAGCCCAGTCGATTTTCATGAGTCTGTGTCTTAGCTGATAGGTGCTGCTGATCTGAGCCAAGTTCATCTGATCCCAGCTGGGTCCTCTTATTCGTCTGTGTTCAGCTGGTGGGTTGGCTATGGGCTGCTACTATAGTATGACCCACTCACCTGTCTAGTTACTGATGAGTTTTTCATGGGGGTGACAGGGGTGACCGGGCCATGCGTCTTTTATAGTGAAGTCAAGGTTCTAAGAGTTAGATTGGAAGAGACATCCTGAGGCCCAGACTCGGGCTGGCAGGCATGCTGGCATGTCTGCAGCATTTCATTGGTCCCAAGTCACCCGCCCAGCTTAGATGCAGGAGGGGGACTGTTAACTCCACCTTTTGATGGAAGAAGCAATAAAATCATACAAAGGGTACAGAAGAGATCGAGAATTACAGTCGTGTTTGCAATGATTTTACCGCAACCCCATTTTTTCCCCTTATAATGAACCATTCATCCATTCTTCCAATGAGTATTTAGTGAGCACCTGCTACGTGCCAGACACTGTTCAAGCTGCTAGGGACGCAAGCAGCGAACAAGAGAGAGTCTCCACTCAAGTGGAGCTTCATTTCGGTGTGGGGCGGGGCGGGGGAGGGTGAGAGACAAGCAGTAAGCAAGTGAACAAACACGTGTAAGATGCTTTTAGATGGTGTTAAATGCTATAATGTACATCTAACAGACTGACTTCCTATTTAGGTGTCTAGAGATACTTTTTGAGAGTTTGGTCAAAGGGGGCCTCTCTGAGGAGCTGGCACTAGACCTGGCACCTGGATGATGAGAAGGAGCCAGCTATGCAGGGCTGGGAGCGTATCATCCTAGCAGCAGGAGGAGCAAAGGTCCTGAGGTAGGACTACCAAGATGCCAGTGTGGCTGGAGCTCAGTAAGTGAGAGGAAGACAGGTGCGTATAAGATCCAGGAGGTCAGCGGATCTTTGTAGGGAAGTATGATTACTTTTGAGGAAAATGGAAATCAAAGAAGCAAAGTGACTTAGCCAAGGACAGCCTTGAAAAGGGTCAGTGAGGGGCAGAGCCAGGATTCAAGCCTGGGATCCCCCGGATTCCAAGTCCATACTCTTCCCACTGTTCCATTCTGTCTCCTGGGTAAGTGCCAAGATGGAACTTTTTCATGTAGGCAAGCAAGACTTCAACCGTCAGAGTCTCATGCAAGAGTCCCTCGTGGGATCTGCCAATGGCCCCCGCTGGACAGACACTCCAGGTCGGTGTGGGCTAGCATTTTCGCCTGAGTCTGCCTGTGCTGCTAGCTCCGCAGCCGACAGAGGAGCCCACGTGCCCCAAAGCCTCTGGCCAAGCCGACCTGCAGCAGTGCCCTCGGCTTCTGCCTGGGGGAACCACTTCCCATTGGCTGTTTTTTTCCAGGTGGCCCCGTTCTCTGCACCATCTTGGGCTTTTCTTGGGGAGCGCCTTCCTGCCTCCTAGCCGTACCCCAGCAAGAATCTCTACAACCCTGGTTGTAGAAGCATTGTTCACAGCTGGAAAAGAAATCAAGGTGCACGAACATCTGCTGAGAAGCCCCAGACAAAATCAGGAAGTTCCACTTCAAGAATTCAGTTGTCTTGCTTGTTGGCCAAACCCATGCAAGGAGCTGCGTTGTTTAAAATACGACATTCTGCCCTGGCTGGTGTGGCTCAGTGGACTGAGCACCAGCCTGCGAACCAAAAGGTTACTGGTTCGATTCCCAGTCAGGACACATGCCTGGGTTGCAGGCCAGGTCCCCAGCAGGGGGCGCGCAAGAGGCAACCGCACATTGATGTTTCTCTCCCTCTCTTTCTCCTTCCTTCCCGTCCCCTCTGTCCAAAAATAAATAAAATCTTAAAATATTACATTCATTTCAATGGAGTACCACCGAGGCAATGGAAACAAGAGCAGTGGGCTCAGCCCACATGCGTGGCAGCAGAAGCCAGGTGATGAGCTAATGAAATGCATGGCATGTGAAGTCGTGATGACTGCCACGGGGGCGTGAGGCCAAGCACAGGGAGAAAGACCGCTGGGGAGGGGAGAGGGGGTCGCGTGCATGAGATGCGGTTTGCGTAGGAACTGGACAAGGAGGGTCCTGCAGCTACTTGAGGGAACAGTAAGAACATGCTCAGACTTCTAGAACCTGAGGGAGACCAACATGGCGGAAGCAGTGAGTCAGAGGGAGGGGAGTGAGAGGGAGGAATGGCCAGCAATGAGGTCAGACAGGTCACGGGCACCAGATCTGATGGAGCCCAGCAGGCCGCTGTACAGGCTTTGGCCTTCACCCTGGAATGTTCCAAACAGAGGAGGGACACAATGGGACAGAGGTGTTCAAAGTGTCCCGCTGGCTGTTACAGCAGAGAGACCTTCAAGGAAGCTACTGCATTCGCTCAGGGGGGAGACGGCAGCGGCTCAGTTGGGAGGTAGCATGTGAGAAGTGACAATCCAGTGAGCAAGATGGGAAATCAACAAATGATTGCCCGGTAAATAATTTTGTTGAAATGATAGAACCTCAAAAGAGAGGCTCGGATGCTACAAGAACGTACAGCTAGGAAACTGGTAGTCTGTTTCTTCTGAGGGGGTGCCTGTTTTGGGCAGGGAAGGCTTCCCGGAAGAAGTGGCATATTAGCCTCAACTTGGAAGAAGGGATCAAGGTAGTTGAATGGAGATGAGGAGAAGGGCATCTCCAGCAGGAGAAAGAGCATGAGCAAAGGTCCTGAGGCAGGAAGGAGGTGGGCAAGCATCGCCCCGTGGGCGCTCCTAAGAACATGCTTTCCTTCTGTAATGCACTGCCCTGTTTGCTTGCCCTGGAAGTAGTTAAGATCGCGACACTTCACAGCAAGAGGCCCCCGAGGGCTCCGCCCTGCTCTCACCGCTGTTTTCGTCACTCCTCTGCAGGCAGTTAGGGGGACCCAGGCCTTCCCGCCCAGTAAATGAATAATGAGGACAGATCGCACCGGCTGGCCTGGAACAAGGTTAATAATGATGGTGTGACAGGGGCCTGTCGGGCACCAAGTGCCCCTCGTTAGGAAGGACCTGGGGAACACCTTCTTCTTCCCCACCCCCTGCCCCCGTAGATGGCCATGCTGCTTTACTGACCTAAGCAGGTGTGGGGGAGATGGCAGGATGGCCCCTCAAAGGGGGAATCAAGATTAAGCACATAAGCTAGCCTTTTAAAAGCTTAGCAGGCCTTTCCAATTGGATCTCAAATGGACCACACTTGAGAAATTAAATAAACAGCATTTGTCAAGGGCTTTTGTGGGCTTCCAGCTGTATTTATTTATAGGTTGGTCTGTTATTTATGGGCGCTCGTGCTCCGTATAAAAGCTTTGTCGGAGAGAAGTGGTCGGGAGGAGGCAGAGTGCTTTAATGCTTGCCGGGACACTTAACTATTCGCTCCGAGGAGCCCAAACAATGAGCGTTTGTCCCTCAGAAGCTGGGTGCCGGAACCTGGCAGGTCAGCATCCCTGGAAATGCTGGACCACTGGACTCCGCCTCACCCAGAGTCAGGGCTTCCCCCTCGGAGACCTCTGAAGGCCAGCTCCCTGGGAAAAGTTGGTGATCTGAGATGGGTCGCGCCTATGACTCATCGTGACCTTGAACTCAGCCAGGAAGGCCCAACGGTTACACCTGGAGAGCTGTTCCTTGCCCAAAGTGAGGCCTCAAGAGATGCTATCAAATGAGTAACGAACAAGTATACGCTGTCCCACAGTTAGCACCCTGAAAAAGTAGATGGCTTTACAGATGCCTCATACAATCTCTCTGCAAACACAATTGGCAATATATACCCAGGGCTTTAAAAGGTCCACAGCTTGGGCTTGGTGGTTTTCTTCTAAGAAGTCATCCAAAGGAAAACTGCAAGCATTCAGATGAGAAGAGCTAAGGGGACAAGAGAGGAGGGGAGAGGAAGGAAGGGGGAAAAATGGAAAACAATTTCATGCGAAAAAAGCTGTTCGCGGCCGTGTTCTTTGTAACAGTGAAGAATCAGAAATGGAATATCAGCCCCAGAGGAGCGACGGCGTTAACTGGGGTGCGTCCCACCCGGAGGTGTTACTACCCGCTTGTTAATATCGGCTGCGCGGTAATGCAGAAGCGTCGGTGTTAAAGTGCCACAGGACAATGCAGGATATGACACTGCGATTACAGTACCAGCACCATGTTTTTTAAATCATTAGAGAGAAAGACTAAAATGAAAGATTCCAAAACGTGAACAGTGGTTATGTTTGGATATCAGAACTATGAATGATTTTTACATTTTTTCTATTTTTCAAAATTTCTAATTTCTGTTAAAAATTATGAATCAATTTGGTGATCAAAAAATAACAGTCGATCAATTCACCATTTAGCAAATGAATAAATGGTATTCTCTCACTGCAAGGGAAGCCTCCTTTAAAAGCTCCCAAGGACAGATAATGTGCTAGGCCTTTTTTATTATACTATTATGAAAAGTGCTAAAATGTTGCAGTTTTATAAGGTTTTATCATCATGGAAGCAAAATAAATTCCACGAAAAATTAAAATGTCAGCATCACTAACTCTCCACGTTGGCGTCTTTCAATGCAATACAGAAAAATATTTGTTCCTTCTCGACGTGTCCCTTTTTCTCCTCGCGCTGGCTGTATACGTCAGCCTCCTGGCCACACAAAATCCTCGCTCCCCACCCAGACTATGTCTCTGCTCCTGGGACCTGTGGTCTTTCTTCCTGCACTTGGCCCGCTGTTGTGACTGAGTTCCTATAACCTCTCTGTATGACCCTCGCTTGCCCACAGCCGTAGTCCCCGTGTCACGAGCCCAGACAGGATGGCAGGGCAGAGCGGGAAACCACTGACTCAGAATCACAGACCTGCCTTCAACTCCGGCTCTGCCACTTCCTAGCTGCGAGACTTTGGGCAAGCATTTAATTCCTCTGTGCCTCAGTTTCCAAGCCTGACAATGGCTAAAATAGTTAAATGAAAGGACGACAATAATAATAAAGTAAGAGTAATCCAAACAATGATGAACATATATTGACTGCCTAGAGTGCACCGGGCACTGTGTTATGCATTTAAACGTCCCCACAATGCACTGCGCTAGGTGCTACTGTCTCCCATTCTACAGACAAAAAGACCTGCCGATCACAGTGACCAGGGGTGAGAGGTTCATCTCGTGGCTAGACGCTAGTCTCATTCCGTCCTTCCACCAACTCCCCTACTGGCCCATTGTTCAGATTACAAAACTGAGGCTCAGAAGGCTCATGGTTGAACCAAGCTCACCCAGCTGGCAGGCAGAGGCCAGACTCTGTTAACCCCCAGCCCCCCAAACCTGAAGGGTTTACAGGCACTCAGTGGACGCCTGATTACGGGTGCCCTAGCTCCTTCACAACCAGGGGCCTGGCTTCTTCTTGCTGTCACACAGGTGTTCTCATTTGCTGTGGCCACCCAGAAAATAGACCGTGACAATGAAGAGCGTGTCATCTCGAGCGCACAGAGAAAGACCCAGAGGAGAAGGAAGTGCGTCTGCCGCCCATGTGGCCCAGATCCATGCAGTGCAGCCCTGCCCACACCTGGGTAACCCCGGCGCCACCAAACCAGGGGCCTGTCGCAGGGAGAAGTTCTGAAGCAGAACAGGCTCGGGGGACCAGAACGCGGCCCATGGTACCGCCACATCTGCAATGTCACGGCTACTGTCTGACCAGATGCAGTCGATAAACCCCTGCCCATCCCCTGAGGATGGGAGGTCAGGAAAAGAAATCTCCCAGGAGGCAGGTAAGAGCTGGTGCCCAACATCTTGTCTGGGACGAAGAGCCACCTTCCTCCAGAACAAACAAAACATCACCCCTGGCTGTCGAGGCTTCAGTGAGGGAGAAAGTGTGGGGTGTGGGGATGCTGTGTTTAACCCCCAAAAATGGACTCAAGGGGGAGTCCGCCCAGCATCACCCAGACTCCCGCCACCCGTGGCGGGCAGACGTTCTTACGGCAAGGGCAGGACCGCAGCGAGCCGGGCCCGTTGGGGAGAAAAGGAAAGTGGGGCGCCGAGGCGCACATCTGTGAGTCATTTGAGTGTGAACGGAGCAGTGTCTCCTGGGCACAGGGGTGGAGGAGGGGCTGGGCAGTTGGTTCCCATTAAGCTTGGTAGCCTGAGAATTCTCGGCCTGTGAATACGTGCCAGGCCCAGCGCCATCCGGGAGGCCAGAGCCCCAGAGCCCCTGTCGTGGCCTGAGAACACCCCTCTGCTGTGGCCACTGAGTCATGGAACCCAACCCCCGCCTTCCCCGGTCTGCGTCTCCCTGGGCCTGGGGAGAACGAGGTAGCCAGGAGGCCTCGGGATGACAGACCCTCTTATCCGCCCCATCCTCCAAGGCCCCTAATTAGGTATTTACATGACAGACCCTGAAAGAGTGGTTACAGGCCATTGGGTAATTAGTGACATTTTTAAAATACATTTTCAACCGCACAGAACCATGTTTATGGGATGGCGAGGAACCGGCTTCAGACCACAGCGGTGAACAGAATTCTGCAAGGGCAGGGGAGAGGCGGGCCGCAGAGCGCCCACGGCGGTGAGTTCTCGCGAGTGCTCAGGC
Organism: Tonatia bakeri; assembly: GCA_004024845.1. Taxonomy (NCBI): domain Eukaryota; kingdom Metazoa; phylum Chordata; class Mammalia; order Chiroptera; family Phyllostomidae; genus Tonatia; species Tonatia bakeri. Next base: position 93,407 of record PVIA01003246.1, on the reverse strand, counting down.
CACGGGTGCGGGCTGATCTCCTCGAGGCCTGAGGGTCACTTTCCTGACTCCTGGGATCTGCGGGCCTACTGTGCACCAGGCACTGCCCGGGGCACTGGGCGTATATAAGATGGACCACAAATGGGTCTCCTAACTTGAGGGGCTCACAAGTCTCCATTGCACCACGGTCATTGCTACACTAACTTCATGCACGTGTATCCTTAGAAATTCATCCAACCAGCGCCAACGGGTGCCTTCCAAAAAGGGAGAACAGACAAGGAAGGCCTGCTTTCCTTTCAGGGAGCATGCAGCTCTGAATTCTTCGGGGCCCTCTGGTGAGTATCTCCCTGCAGTCACGTCTGCACTCGGGGGGGCTGCTGGGCGCCCCTGGAGGCTCAGGGGACTCTGAGCTAAATGCGGGTCTTGATTTTTCCCAAGTTCACCACCGTCTTCGGGTGGCTTTGGGAGTTATCACTGAGATCGGTTCATTCAGGTGTCCCTTTGTTCATTCACAGGGTCACAAGCCTGGTGCTTCTGCCTTGTCGCAGATGCAGGGCTAAGTATGAAGAATTGAGAAACAAACAAATAAGGTCCAGCCCCTTCCCCGGGCTCAGAGAAAGACACGTGAGTCTATGACATCGGCAGAGTTGGAGAGTCCCCCAGAGGGCTGCGGGGGGAGCTCTGTGTGGGAGGGAGCCCCAAGTGGGGCTGAATCTTAAAGAATGCTGCATAGGTGGCCAGGCAAAGAGCAGGGGGGTCATCCAGGCCCTGGGCAAAGAATGGGCAAAGGCGCAGAGGCAGGAAAGTAGGAGACGCAGGGAGGGGCCTGGTGTGAGTGGTGAGAGAGGAGCTGAAAGGGTGACAGTCACAGGGAGTGTGACTGAGCAGTCTGGGCAACCTATGGGGATGGGGAGAGCCCGGTGCTGGCCCACAATGTGGTACAAAAAGGAAGGAAAGCTAATTCTGAAATCTCCCAAGGAGATGAGGGTAGGGGTGAGGTGTGGCCCAGACAGAAGGCTCAAATCCCTGCCTTTGTTTGAGCTAGCCACTGGTTGCTTTGGACCTCAGTTGTCCCATCTGTAAAATGGGAGCTCACCACCTACCACACAAACCTGTAATTATGAGAGCCATGGTAATGATTTCCTATCCATTTAGCTAATATTGTTCATATTAGCTGCGATCGCTAGCATTTTCAGCACTGTGCACCCAAACATAATTCTGTTTTTTATGTGTGTTACTCATTTAATCCTGTATAACCTCTACAAGGTGTCAGATACTTCTTAGCCCAATTTTTCAGAAGGGAAAAGAGAGGATAAATAACCTTCCAAGACGCGGATTTAAACCTCAGTTCCATCTAACTCCAGCCCCCTGGTGCTCTTCAACGCTTCCTGCCGCACCATCCAAGTCCTCTCACGAGACTGCAGTCCCCAAACCTTTTCCAACGCAGACGCTCCTTGACTACTTCATTCAGTTACCAAGTAGCTGTTGGGTGTCCGGCACTGTTCCAGTCCCTGGAAATAAGCCTGCCAATAGGCAGGTACACGTGATCCCTGTCCTCAGGAGAGAGTGACCTTGCTGTGAACAAGCATGTGAGAAAATTTCACGTAGTGAGCGACACCCAAAAGGTGACGTGTTTATTAAAGTAATGCAGTGGAAAACAACTGGAGGGGTGGTGGGTGGGCGGAGACCTTCCTCCAACTAGGTGGTCCAGGAGGCCTCTCTGAGGAGCTGGAGGGTGAGCGGAAGCCTCCAGCCATCCAATCGAAGGAGCCAGGCCTGCAAAGAGCCAGGAAAGGGAGGGCCTGGCAGAGGGCACAGCAGAGGCAAAGGCCCGGAGGAGGGAACAAATAACAGCTCTTCAAGGAAAAGAAAGAAGGCAGTCCTGGCTGTGGCATCCTGCGATCCTGAGCTCGAGGCGGCCAGGCTGGGGATGAAGTCAGAGAGCAGGGGTGGGCTGAGCCTGCAGGCGCTGCCCGGGACGAAGGGCCATGCTCCTTCTGAGCCGAGTGAGTGAAGTCAGCAGGCCCTCCGCTCCCCTTTGAGGAGCTCACGCACCGAACTGCAGACGGTCGCCGGAGTGCGTCGTCCCCGCTCTTGTGAGCATCCCCAGCTTCTCCCCATCCTGGATCAATTAGACCACTGATTCCATCGCTCCCGACTTCAAAGCAGGGAAAATGGCGGAGCACTCACAAAGGACAATAAACCCAGTCCGTGGCAGGCTGCAGGCCCATAAACTTTTACCGGCCCCTCGGCTGCCTAGAATACATCACTCCCTGCCTCGCCACCAAAGCGCTGCCTTTATCCACAGCCAGCACAATAAAAATTTTTTTATAGAATCCCACACCATCTGGGAGAGAAGTCCTGAAAAGAATATTTGCCTCAATGAATCAATCTGATTTGGAATGATCAAGGCTATGACTGGGGACGCCAAATTAAAATTACAAATTGCAGGCCCTGGCCAGGGCGCTCAGCTGGTGAGAGCGCCGTCCCGTTACCCCTAGGCTGTGGGTTTGATCCCCCATCAGGGCACGCACGAGAAGCAACCAGTGAGTGCATATGTAAGTGGAACAGCACATCAAGGTTTCTCCCTGTCGCTCTCAAATCAATGGAAACAATAATAATAACATTACCAATTGCTAGTTATCCGTGTTCGAGAAGCCCCATCATTCGCTGTGTGATGTGGGACAAGTCACCGTCTCTTCCAGTCTCAGTTCCCCTACTTGAAATGTTGGGGTTGGTGACCAGGAAGGGACTCTCTGTCCTACACGCCTCGGAGCAGGGAAGTACGTACCAGGGATTCCCCAAGAATGGACAGCGTCACCCTGGTCGCGGGCGGGCGGGCAGGTGAGAGATGACGTTCTCACGCCCCGCGAGGGCGCCCGTGCATTGGTGCAATTTTGTGGAAGACAGCCGGGCGCCGTGCATCAGGAACCTTTAAAACACTCGTCTACACACTCAGATCCGGCGGACGATCGCCCCGGAATACAAAGACGCAGATCAGTCGTCCTCCACTGCGAGCACTTTTGCGCCCCCAGACGCAGACACGCAAGGCACACTGGGAAATGTCTGGACACCCCAGACACGCAAGGCACACTGGGAAATGTCTGGACACCCCAGACACGCAAGGCACACTGGGAAATGTCTGGACACCCAGACACGCAAGGCACACTGGGAAATGTCTGGACACCCCAGACACGCA